>PVLC010007120.1:0-22392 GCA_004027655.1 Graphiurus murinus | reverse complement strand
CAAAAGAAGAACAGTATAAATTCCAAATGAGGAAATATGCTAAACCATTCAAAATACAAGCAAATCAAACTACAGACTACAAAAATATATTAGATAAAAGAAAGGAATAAAGAAAGAAGAATTAAAGCCGGGCGTGGTGGCGCACGCTTGTAATCCCAGCATTCGGGAGGCTGAGTCCAGAGGATCCGGGTTCGTGGCCAGCTTCAGCTACTTAGTGAGGCACTCCGCAACCTAGTGAGACCCGGTTTCAAAATAAAGAATAAAAAATAGGGCTGGGGGTATAGCTCGGAGGTAGAATGCCCCTGAGTTCAATCCCCAGTACCGCAAAAAAAAAAAAAAAAAGAAAGAAGAATTAAGGCACCCATCTTTCTCAACTGCTATCCTTCTAGCACAGCAGTTCCCAGATTTTTTTTGAGGGGGGGAGGTGGACATTGTTGTTTAGGGCAGGGCCATGGGACAGAGAGCAGGGATCTTCCTCTTTCCCTATGGTGACTGGTTCATCTTCAAGCAGGTGTGAGGACTGGGAGGCCAAATCCATCACCAAGGCACATCAGTCAGGTCTGCAATAACAATTAGGCTTCTAGGATGGGAGGCTGGATGTTGCCCTAAAGCAGCATTCTCCCTGGTCACACAGAGCTCACCTGGCTCCTGCTGTGTGCGCTGCTCACTCTGGAGAACAGCGCTGGGGCCTCAGTGAGGGCTCCTCTCTACTTGAGCAGCCAGCGATTTTACTAGCAAGTTTTCTCAGTCTAAATGGATGGAAAAGAGCTAAGCAAGGCATCTTGAGGGATATGATCCCATTTCAACATTTTCTCATCCAACTTGGCTCTTTTCTGAAGACTCCTTCCATGGAATCATCTAGGGGTGTAGAATGGAATGGAAATAGCACTGGACTTGGTCGTAACATTAATTTGGAAATCTGGCTCTTCTCTTGACTTACTCGGTTTCCTCCTCTTCTTGGAAGAGGAAGACAGTGAGCTCCCTGTTGACCTTTCTGGGAAAAGGTCTCATAAACCTACGGCAGTATTTCAGCTCAGGGATTAAGAAGTGAAGTTTCTTCCATTTCAGACGCTCAGACCTCCAACCAGTGGTTTGCTCCAGGTCTTTGGTTTAAAAGTCAGCGTAGTCTCAGTCACTGAGTACCCTCTTGGCCGGGACACACAATATTTCCACATCACAGCTGGTTGTTTTGTGCTTCCAAATGGCTGGCCAGCTTCTTCCTCTTGACGCTGACATTTATCATCATTACTATTATTTATTATGACTCAAATTGCCCTTTTCATTTATATCACATTTTTCATCCCAGAGCTCAAGGCACTTTGAGTATCTCTTGGATCATCCAAACAATTTTGGCTGAAAGAGATTTGGAAATTATAGTACTATTTCAGTAGTAGTAGGAAAACTTGCAGGTCATAGCACATCATTAATAGAAGACTTCAGACTGCCCTGGGTGCATGGCATCTCACAATAAAAGCACCAAAAAGCCCCAGCTCCTGAGCCCTTCTTAGAGCATACCTAACATATGCTTTATCTAGCTTCCGCTTGAACTATTTCCATGATTGATACTCCATTTCAGGGCATGCCCACTCCACTGTGTGCAAATAGGTGGATTTATGTTTTACTGTTTTGATCTTTACCCTGTGAGCTTCATCCATTTAGGCAGTCTTCTCTTGGGACACGTCATGGAGAAAATCAAATTTCCCTTGCACACATCTGAACGTCCCCATGAGAAATCCTATCAAGCTTGATACAGCTCCTAAAGATTACTTATGGGATATTGTTTCCATTGTTCTCAACCTCACTGATTTTCTCTGGACATACTCTTATTAACAGGCTTCTGCGTGTCATGTAACCAGCAAAGGGACAGTCTTTGCATCAAGATTAGAGAACCTAAACCTGAATTTGGCACTTAACCTACTAGACTGTACATCATGAGCCTCTGTGGAGTGTGCAAGAATATGTAAAAGGAGAGTTGTTTCCTTTTGTGCCAGTGGTGATGGAGCCTCTGAGGATGGCTAGAGGATTTGATAACAGCAGTCAGGAAGACAAAGCCAGGGTTTTCTTGCAAAAAATACAGTGGATCTCGCCAAGCCAAGGATCTCTTAGCAACACATATCAGAACAAGAAAACAAAATAGATGGGTGGTTAAGTTCCAAAGGAAACAACTTTGCTGGCCGGATGGTTCATATTGAATTGGGCTATATTCTAAGTAAATCAGGAGAAACAATGTAGTAGTTCCTTGGCTTTTATAATCCCCCCAAGGCATGGTAAAATAGAATAGGGAGTAAAAAAATTGTGTTAGAACAGAAGCAATATTGGTGGCTTAACTATAGTGGGAAGTGAGGAAAAAGAAGGTGATTTCAGAGCTGCTTAGAAAGTAGACATAAAACTGGGCATGGTGGTGCATACCTGTAATTCCAATAGTTGGGAGGTGGAGACAGGAGGATCACAAGTTCGAAACCAGCGTCAGCAACTAGCAAGACCCTGTTTAAAAAACAACAACAACAACAAAAAATGACTGGATGGGGGAGAGTGTAGCTTGGAGGTAGAATGCCCCTGGGCTTAACTCCAATACAAAATAAATAAATAAATAAACAAACAAATAAGTGCGAGTGGGAACAGGGTGAAGAAGAAGAAGAAATAAAGCATTTTTTTCTTAATTTTGGTCATTGGGCAGTAACAACAAAATAATTTTTATGAAATGAACATACAACCTAACATTTTATTCACAGGAGAATCAGAGCATATTGATTAATTCTTAGAATATATACAACTCTACAAACTTGGTTATCTTCTTCCAAGACCATTGTGGAACAGACAGGAACAACCATAAAGAGCAAAGGACCTAGTATAAATAAACACAGGGAGGTATTAAGAAGGAATCACTGAATGCACTGGAGGAAACAAATCAAACTATAAAAATCAGATAAAAAATCTTGACAAGCATTACAACCTGGGAGCATTTAAAGTTAGCACCAATAGTCTTTTCTTCCACTGTGGTTGCAAAGGCTTTACCTTTCTACAAGAAGAGAGCTCACAGATTTCATCTAAGGAAAAAAAATATATATTCCTTAGATGAATATATATATATATATATATATATATATATATATATATATATATGTATATATTCAGCACCTTTTATGGTCCAAGCAATAACCTGTTTTTACGTGTATTCTCTTATTTAATTGTCACTATGACCCAATGGATATATGTCTTCTGTGCAATTTCTAGAGAAGAAAACTTGAGTGCACGGGGATTAAGTCCTGGGTGCAGTTGAAACAACTGAGATTATAGAGCCATGCCTGGGACTCATGTCTATTCTACACTTCTTTGCTGTAGAGATTGAAGGATATTAGAATGAAATAATCTTAATATGTTCTAACTGGAAGGGCTTTTGCATATTATTTAGTCCTAATCCTTTAGATGATTAGCAAAATGAAATGAAAGAGGTAAAATGAGTCATCCAAGACCACAAGGATAGTACAAGGAAGAAATTGTATAGATAATGAAAATACACCTAAGCATGTACACATGTGCACACACATGTCCAGAGTTACATGGCTGGCTTGTGACAGCTGGCATTTGGTCCCAGTGTGCCTAGCTTCAAAACCATTATTCATTTTAATCTATCAGCTTCTCCAACCTTGAATAGATATTCAAATGAGAGCCTTTTCATCATTAGCAGATAAACTCTGAAACGAGTTTTGTTGACCTGGACCTCCAAATCCAGGCTGCCCAGGATGAGCCAAGGCCCAGTCTTCCCAGTTTTCTACCATTTTGTCCCAGGATAAATGAATTGATTCATCCTCAATTCTTCATGGAATTTGGATTCTCAGCTTGTCTTGGGCTGACACTCTTTGGTCCTGCCAGATTTCTCCATTAGAAAATCCACCCTTCTGTATCCCTGCTGGCTTCTGTCTATAAACACCACCCGACTGACTTTGAATATTTATTATCATGGGGCTCCTCTTCTGCTGGCCATTCCAGAGTGTATTTTCACTCAACTCCTCAGGATTGCATAGGGCTCACAGCATTCCGTTGTGCTCACTTCACCTTTGGCCTGGGCCAAGTCTCTTCCTTCCCATTTTAATCTTATATCAAAGTCTTTGTGATATAATAACATGTAGTGTGGGTTCTCATCTTTTGGATCTCTCAGATCAATTACATTTACATAAACAGAGGACTGATTAATAGTTATGCAATTTTTTTTTCTATTTGAACAAAGAAGAATGGAAGATACTCTCTAAGCTACCAAACAATAGATTGATGAGAAATTAACTTTGGTTGTTGCTTGGACTGACTCCCTGCCTAAATGAGATCACATGAGTATCCCAGGAAACATAATACTGGGGCTGTAGATTACGGCAGTGAACATACTCGCTATTGGCCTATGATACTATGATACATGGTGCTGATGCCCGGGAGGGCTTCTCTGGGGCTAGAGAGCAGTGTTTAGTTATTACATAAGTTGGTTCTCCTTGCCAATCATCCTAAAAAGGGAAAATCCTACAGGAAAAATATGCCTGAAAAATAGACCCCTAAGGGAAAGAGGAGATTATACTAAGGTTTAAATTGGGAGGATTCTGGTCTCACCAAATGGTCTCCATGGGTCAAAGAGAGAAGGGACATGCATCATGTGGAAGAAGCCAGTAGAGGCTGTCCCTGAACTAGCCACTTGAAATGAGGACTGATTGCTATACTGGCAATCAGTTTTAAATTTTCTTTGAGTAGCTGTCTTCTGTTATATCATTTACTCTTCAGTTAAATGTTACTAAGCTTTTCAGTCTTCTTTCAGCTGCACATTGGAGATTTGAAGGAAGTGTCTAAGCTCGAGTTTGGCGAAGGGTAAAAATGGCAGTCACATTTCTTGAAATTCCTAAGGGAACATTGACTAATAAGTACAGGGGCTAATAAATTCTAAGAGTTGTACTCAGTAAAATTGGGACATTAAAAGAATATAAAAGGCTTTATTGTTTTCTAATGATAAAACTGATATATTCAGGATAAGAGGTATTTCAAAAGATGAGAGTTGACAGAGAAATTGGTTCACATGGGTGGTTGAAGGTTGATGTTTCAAAAAGGGGAGCTAATGTAAGTGTGAGGTTAAGAACTGAAGAGGCAGCTACTACCTGTGAGGATGGAGGAAGCAGAGGAAAGAGCTGGAGTTACCAGAACTTAGCATCTTGAGGGGCTCCAAGAGGCTGGTGTTTGGAATCCTGAGAAAGTGTCCTGGCTGGGGCTTCAATGGATGAGGGGTGTGATCTAGAGGGTGAAGAAGCCAAGAGTGGTCTGTATGGAAATGGCCAGGGGCTGGCAGACAACCTTCTGCTGCTAGTCCCGTTGAGGGTGTGCAGCAGCCCTTGCACTATGAGTGCCTGAGACGTTGAGGGAGCCCCTGGCCTGCAGCTGCTCCAGCTAGGTGAACTGGGAATGGGAAGCAGGGCGGGGAGTGTTCTTTTCTCTTTCCTCCTCCTGCCTTCCTGTCTTTCTCTAGTCCTTGTATTGGCAGAACCTACAGGGAAGCCAGTTGGAATGAGATTCTGAGCACTGTGATTTGCTTATTTTGACAACAGATAAAAATAAGCTCATGTGATCTCATTTAGGCAGGGAGTCAGTCCAAGCAACAACCAAAGTTAATTTCTCATCAGTCTATTGTTTGGTAGTATCAAGATGTGTACTGATACTACACTTAGTACTCTGTATATGTGACTGTGTCATCAAAAGACAAAATTTTTTCCAATGGAAAAAAAAGATGCATTTTTACTGTAGAATGTGTGTATAGGAAAAGCTTAAAGAAAAATGTAAAAGCACTTGAATTCAGGACTACGTAATTCCAAGGGACATAATTAATACTATAATATGTTAATAATTACATAGTCCGTCAAGAACTTTGTAATGTGGAGACTCTTCCTGAATCCCAGAGAATAGCACTGCTAGGAAGTTGAAGAAGCTCCTTTAGCCATTTATTTGTCTATAAATTGACAGTTTCGGGAATGTCAGCTGTTACTCTAGATATAGTTCCATATCCTCCACCTCTGTCATAACTTTCAAAAGATGTGAAATTTTGTGGCATAGTTTATAAACCAACAGCGTTTTCCCATGGCAAAGAACATATTGCTGGGACATCATGTGATTCTCCATTATAAACAATAGGCAGAGGTGTATTCGTATTACGTCCTTAGTGAATTTCTCTGGTCATTTTCTTCAGATAAAATTTCAAAGATAGTCAATTGGATCAAATGTTATGCATATTTTGTACTTGATACATATCATCACCAGCCTACCCTCTTGAGGAGTCTCAGATTTTAGCCAGGCATGGTGGCCCACACTTGTAATTCCAGTATTTGGGAGGCTGAGACAGGAGGATCACATGTTTGAGGACAGCCTCAGCAAGTAGTGAGACTCTCATCAACATAGTGAGACCCCATTTCAAAATAAAATAGGGCTGAGGATGTAGCTCGGAGGTAGACTATCCCTGAGTTCAATCTCCAGTATCATATACACACACACACACCAAAAAAAAAAAAGTCTCAGATTTTTATTTATTTCTGCTTCCAGGGGATAATAAAGCAGAGTCTCTACACCTTTGTTAATACTGCACATTATCAAACTTTTTATTTTTGTTAACCTGATAGGATAAATATGTTATATCTGATATTAAATGTTTATACTTAGGACTTCAACTTAGTACAACTACATGAAAAAGTAAATATTTTACTCTCATTTTGTAGAAGAAAAAAAAAAAAAGAAAAACCTAAAACAAAAGAAGTTGGAGGACATACTCAAGGTCTGTCACATATCAAGGAAGTTTCAGAGTCAGGACTTAATCTCGAGATTGTCTAGTTGCAAAGCTTTCTGCCCTCCCCCTAGGCTTTGCTGTGTGAAGGCTTCTAGGATCCCCTCCTGGGGATGTCCTCTGAATGCTTCTAGCATAGAACATGGGAAGTGGAAAGTGCCTCATGTCTTTTAGTTCTCACTCTGATCTTTTAGAAGGAAGTCTCTTGAAATGTGGCTCTTAGGTAAGGTCATTCCAGACCAGAGGAAGAGCTCTAAAAGGCTTTGAACAAGATATTCATTTTGATATATATTCAGTTAAATATTTGTATGTAAGTGTTGTACGGGAACACCTACCAATAATGTTTTACTACAGATAAAATTGGAGCAGATTTGTATCCTACCCAACCAAGGTACGCTTTTTGTTGAGCCTGTGGGTCTCATAACTACTTAGTGTTCTCCATTTCCTCCTCTGCCTTTTGTCAATCATTCAGTCTTGAAAGAACTACTACGGATACACTGGGGAGCCTGGTTTTTATGGCTGGGCGGTCTTCAACAAGCTAAAGTTTAATAAGCTAGGGGTCTGCAGATCCTCCCAGGCTGGGAGGATTATGCTCTTAGGACTCTTGGATCACGCCAGGGAGTGATTTCCTTTCACAAGTTTGCTGGTGTGTGTGTGTGTGTGGTTTCTGAAGCATGTGTTCCCTATATGCCTTGAGTGTGAGTTATGCATGTTCCCCCAAAAAATTAGGGCAAAGGACTAGGGCTCCCCTGCAGGAGGGAGAAGGGATAGGAAGAAGCAGAAAGCCCAGCTGTCAGCTGGTCAGCCTCTCAGGAGCCCTCTCTCTCTCTCTCAATCTCTCTCTCTCTCTTCCTCCCTCACTCCCTCCCTTTCTCATTCTCTCTCAGTAAGGCACTGTGTCCATTCTCTCTGAGTGTTCAGATCATCATAAGCTGAAGCACCTGTAGGAGAGGTTTGCTTCCTCTAGGAAGATGGACAGCTGGGTCCATACTTTTTGTAGAGATGATGCTGATGGTTCTGAGTGACATGACATGTGAGCAGCACTGGCTTTTGAAGGTGAAACTCTAGACTTCTTTTGGAGAGAGGCCAGGTCATTGCAAAGTTCCCACTGTGGCTGTGGCATCCCTCTCTTGGAGGTATGTTTGCTGCATAAGGATCCCGGTCTCCAAGGTTCAAAAGCTTAATTTGTCCCAGTAAGTCATCTGTTCCTGCAGTGTAGAACTGATCCACTCTTCCTGGGAGCTGATCAAGGAACTGAAACTTGCAATCGTGCACTTTTAAGTTAGGGTTGTTTTTGTTATTTTGTACTGTTTGGAACAGAGTTATCAGCGGATGGAAATTTTTGCTTAATTTGTTTTTAAGAAGAAATTAAGAGCTTTGGGACACAGAGCAAGTCTGGATTCTGGTTCTACCCAGTTTGTGTGTTTCTGTTGGGCTCTGATGGAGGGGTGGGAAAACAGTATCCAATCTCTTTTTTCTTTGCATTATTTTCCTGGTATTTGAAAATGGAGGAAATGTTTTTCTGATCCAGTTGGAAAATATTAAGGGTGCAAGTCTCAGTTCATTTTGAATTCTAAGGTACTTTCCTGGGCAAAAAGGGAACCATTTATAGGACTATTTTAATCTCTCTGTTTTTATTTACAACTTTATAAAATGAAAGACAGGGGATATAAATTTTAAAAAAAGATGCAGATGTAGCTGTTTTCTGCCTTAAGTCATGTCTTTGCAAATGTCTGTCAGTAATTCTGAAATCATGGACTGGAGGGAATTTGCAGGACATCTGTGATGCCTCTCCTGACAGGTGGAAAGAAGCAAAGAGATCCATAAAGAATATGGCGATGGGCACAATTGTCCAATCCTCTGTACGTATACCTCAGGGGATAGGATGGACTCAGGGAAGTATCCAGGGTCCTGGTTCTGGAGGGAAATGCGGCGCACTCAATCTTGCTGATGAACTCGTTCCTGGAGATCAAAATGGAAATTATTTGCTCTGGGAACTCTCCAGGTCCTGCTGCTAAGTCATTAGCATAGTGCTAAATGATGCATAGTGCTGGGGCTGGGTTCTGGAAGTGCTCCCCCAGGGACTTCCTCCCTCACACCCCATTCCCACCATGCCCTGCAAACAGAGAAGGCGTCAGGAGCTTGAGGAATCCATTTGCCATTCTCAGACATTGCAGTTCCGAACAAATATTACTATTTATTATTCCCAAATTTAAGGTTATTAATTATATCAGCATAAACCTAATTTATGCCATCATAAACAGCAGTAATAAATGCTGCCAAATGCTAATACCCAGCGCTTGCCAACTGTGCCCATAGTTGATGGGTTCCCCCCTCACTTCCCAGAAGCATTAAATTAAAAATGATTCAATGTTGCAGAATCATTGATCACGTTGGGGCTGAGGCTCTTGGGGGAAATGTGTTTGTTTTGTTAAATGCTTTGCTCCCTTATTGGCCAGGCAGATTCTGATGTCTGCCTGCATGCTGGGTATTTCTCCTTTGGTTTCTCTCCTCCAGGTCTCCTGGAGAAGGAAGACATGGGGGCAGGGAGACAGAGATGGAGGGAGCTACATGAACATCCATGCTTTCTCAACTTCTTCTTTAGACCTATCTCTTCTTAGAGTCCCCACTCCTAACATTTTCTTTCCACACACCATCAGAAGTCTTTATACACAGAAAACTCTTGGGCATAATATATAAATTGGTTATTTTTGAATTCTTATCACATCCATCAGGCATTTGGTGATGTCTGTGACATGACTTCCTAAAATACATGGAATTCTGTCACTGCAAAGTGGCAAGCACAGCCCTGCAAACAGAGAAAGCGTCGGGAGCTTGAAGAATCCATTTGCCATTCTCAGGCATTGCAGTCTGACAACCCCTACCAACACCGCAAATGCATTTTATGGTTACTTAATCCTGGGGTGCTCCACTGTACTGGAGGGAGAGGGAGAACCTAGCCCTTTGTTATCAGAGCCATTATAAGATCTCACTGCCTTTCTCTTTAATTTTTCTCTGACTCTTTTTCTTTTTTCTGATGGGTATGGTAGTGTAGTACAGAGAATTCTGACTAGGTGATCAGAAGATCCTGGCTTAGGTCAAAATTGACTTATTTCCAGCTGTGTGGCTTTGGACAAATTACTTAACCTCTCTATTTTTTATTTCTTCAATGTATTAAGGGTCAGAAGCCCTAAGCACTGCACCTTATCTAACTCATCTCATGATCGAATATTATAGTACTTCGAAATTATTAGTTAGACACTCTAGAAAGTAAGGGTTTCTCTTATTGTATTCTGATGTATGAATTTCAATGGGAGGCCATCAAAGCTGTTTACAATGGCCAAGCCAAGTTGACTTAATGATTTAATGATCTTTCTCCTGCTTTTCATTTCTCAGTTTCTCAAAGGGATCCAGGCTAGGCAATAGCAATGAGATAGAAATTCTGCAGAGAGGAGGGAAGTGTTTAAAGATCACGCACACACACACACACACACACACACACACACAATATTTTTAAAAATTTGGTTGTCCTCATGATTTTAAAATTGTGGAGTAAGTATAGGTTTTGAAAATACAGTAGTAGAGAAAGCTTAAAATGAGGGAGATCGGCTAATACCCTTTTCTCCTGCACACTTATTGTTTGAATAGATTTAGTTGGCCCATTGGAAGAGACTAAAAACCTGGCTTCTTGTCTATTTATTTTTTGTTATATTGGGCATTGAACCCAGAGCCTTTCTACCTCTGATCTATAACTTCAGCCCTTTTTGCTTTTTATCACTGAAACAAGATCTTGCTAGGTTGCTGAGAGTCTTAAGTTGCTGAGACTGGTCTCAAGCCTGTAATCCTCCTGTCTCATCCTCTTGTCTTTATAAACCAGCCTGTGATCCAGTGCCTCCATCAAGGAATCTCCAGGAGCCTTCAGGGTATCTTTAATGAGTAGTGCCTGTGGTCCGTGGAATTTATCTTCTGCAGCCTGGAGTCTGTCTCCCAGGGCAACCCCAGGCTCAGGACCACAGGAGCCCGGGAGACTAGAAAAGTGCGCCCCATCAGGAGGCAGAAGGAATTACACTTCGAAGGCCAACTGTGGAGCCCTGTCTGGAAGCTTTATGCTCTCTACCTCTGGGTCCTTCTTTATAAACAGGAAAGCCAAAGGCAGCACATAAACCTTGACAGTGCAGATCCATCCTCGTGCCCTGACTTCCAGGTTGCCTTTTCCTTGGTTATTTATCTCCCTGAGCCACCTACTCCTTTTGAATTATTAGGCTTATTCCTTCATTGCCTTGCTTCTTCCTTGCAAATCTGCTCCCATACATCTTTACTCTGCAGGAAACACTTTCTTCTCTATTTACAGCTTCTCCCTGCTCCCCACCCTCCTCCCTGGTCCAATAACGGCCAAGGAGATAAATAAGAAGCATAACTCTTTTTGGCTATTAGTTTTTTTTTGTTGTTGTTACCCTGCACAGTAATGTATATAATAACAAGGAAACAAATCTTATTACTAAAGTAATTACAATAAATAAAAAAAATAACTGAGAGTGGAGTTTAAGGAAGGAGGCATGTCAGGGGAGTGATTGCAGCAGGATTTAAAAAATTTAATTTACTAGTGGCTGTCTCTGCTGCTCTGTTGATGCCTGGCTTAGGAGATTGTGCCTAATTAGAGAGTGGTTGTTATTGCTCTTTGAAGACACTCACCCCTAGCTGATTTATGGATGCTTTGGGTCTTTAAAGGGGAAAATTGGCCTAAGGAATCCCTGAGGAATCTCTTTGTCAGCAGCCCCATGTTGGGAACAGCTGCATTTAGCATGTTAAATTGGATCATCATCAAAGCTTGGGAACTGCAAAGAATGACCAGCCGTCCTCCCCTCTGTCTGTACATAAACTGTCCTTTAAGTGGTCTGCACAGGTGAACATTTACTCCACCATCTGTGGATCTTCAGGTAGAGGTCACTACACATCCCTTATTAAAATACACCTATGCTGATCAGTCATACAGTTAAAAGGATTTTCCATGCAGACAATCTAATTTTATCCAAAAGCAATTTGTGTCCATTTGTTCTTGCATGTTCTGCAGTGGAATTATGGAATAGTTATTTCTCTTCATTAATAATGACTCACAACCAGGCATGGTAGCACATACCTGTGATTGTAGTACATGGGAAGGTGAGGTAAGAGGATCACAGGTTCAAGGCCAGCTTCAGCAATTCAGCAAGACCCTCAGCAACTTCAATACAAGCAAACAAATGAACAACCCAAACAGGTGTAGCTCAGAGGTAGAATGACCCTAGGTTCAATCTCCAGTACCCCCCCCAAATGATGATGATGGTGATTCCTAACCCATGTATGACAGTCATTTTTCCAAGCCCTTTTGGTATTTGAGGTCTTTTTATTTCTTCTGAACTTAAATCAACTGTGGTCTGTGTCCTGTCCTGACACATGATATTTTAACTATTTGGTTCACTTAGTCTTCTCCAAGTTGCCCTTGAGTATGATGGAAGTTGCCACAGCTCCTTAATAGCTGGATGTTGAGCAAAGCTGGGTCCCCTGGAGTCCTGCAAGGCAGACAATTCCAAAAGAAGGAATGCATTATGTTATATTCTGGAAATTTTGGGTGCTTTGGGTTTTGCTTTTACATTAATTATAAAGGAAAATTTCTTAGAAACAGAGGGTGGCCGGATGGATAGTGATTTCTTAATATTAGCTGAAAAAACAATGCCTCAAAACAACCCAATTCATTAACCTCTTACAAACATTAGTCAAGAAACAGGCTTTGCAAGTTTATCTAAATAGTTACTACAAATAGTCTTTGCCCATTCCCACCTTGTCTCCCTGGAATTTTACAGGATACATTAACCCTCTAGCTACCTGAGATAAAGATAAGAACACTGCTTAAAGGAGCTAAACAAATAGTAAAGATTTAAACTAATGGAAAATAATTTTTATATGCGTGTTGTATTTTTAAGAATTTTTTTGTACTAAAAGAATTTATATATATGTGTTTTATTTTGTAACCTTGACTGGTTGAGGATGTCTTTTGGTGGAACAGGTCTGTGTAGGTTCCTGTTCTATATGCCTCATTGCAAAAAAAAATAGTATAAAACAGCTACTAACAAATAACAGATATGCTTCACTGCATTCGTGTGAGCATATTCTCTCAACCTCTTCTCATTCCACACCTATTGAAAGACCTCTGACCCCACTGCCTAGAGGGCTGGACCTTGACAGGAAGTCAAGCCCTGGTATGATAATTTTACTAGGTCTCTTAGCACCATTCTTCACCATCATCAACACAAAGTCAAATGCATTTGTTAATTCAGTATGTGGACTTGTACTCTTCTCAGTTTAGTCAAGTGCTCTCAGTTATCTGCACATTTGAAATCTAGGATGACCATGGAGTGCAAACACTTCCTCCCCCCAATACACCATCTCCACTGTCTCTGCTGTAACTACCACCAACTACAAAAAACAACATGTATGAATTGAGCCTTAACCATGTGATTGACAGTACTAAATACTTTGCATATATTATTGTTAACACTCAGAACAACCTTCTGTGGTAAGTATGAATATTATTGTAACATCACTGATAAGAAAGTTAGCATTTTAAGAGCAAGTGAAAACATACAAGACACAGATAATACTTGGGTAAAAATGGTATTGAGACTAGTTTTCTCTTTGTGTATGTTTGTGTGTGTGTGTGTGTGTGTGTGTGTGTGTGTGTGTGTGCAAACTGCCCTCTTACCATACTACATTATATGCAAAAAAAGAAGTATTGAATCCTATGTTAGTGTTGAAAGGCATCTTACATCTCAACAAATCTAGCCCTACCATTTCATTATAGAAAAGAAACAAGAAAACAGGAAGCCCAGTAAGGTTCAGTAGGTTCTTAAATCTCCAGAATATTAGAGCTGAATTTAGAAGCCTGGCCTAAAACCCCTCTCCTGAATGGCTATTACATATGAGTATAACATATTTGGAACCTATGCAGATATTACATATAGTCATGTATAATATTATGACTTGGAGCCCATAAAACAAAGATAAGTACTGTATTAACAAAGAATGCAAAGGGCTCTGTATAGAAATGAATAAAATGTCAGAAACCTTGTCCAAAATGACTTCTCAGAGGTATTAAGATGTTGGAGGGATTTTTTTAAAAGCAGAAGCATAAGTCCCTTGGAAGAAGAAGGTGTCTCCAGGCCAGCATTTCCCAAACTAGTTTTACCAGATTAGTGTTAATAGATGGTTCACATCAAGAGTTCCGTGATTGAAAAAGTTCAGGAAATTTTAGGTAAACATGTATTTTTTAAGTCGTAGAACTTGTCAGTGCTATTGAAATATTAAAATGCATGGAGACTCTTAAAGATGAGGTAAAATATGTGGCATTTCTTAAGGTTATTTAATAGGGTCACATTCGTAGATGTACATGTAGGATATCAAGAGGAACATTGGTGAGCCCTCAACTTGGACGGCATTGCTCTGGGATTTTAACTGAGATGTAGATATCCAATGAAGCCTACTTATAAAGAAGCACATTAGCCCAGTGGCTAAGAACACTTAGAGTAGAATTGCTTGGGTATATCACTAATTAGCTGTGAATCTTTGGACAAGAAACTTGCCACAGGTTATTTGGAAAATGGACTCTGAGATGACTTACTGCAGGAGATTAATTGTGTTGTGTTCTTGGGAAAAACACTTGTGAGGGAATAAGGGAAGCTGGCATGGGGTACTGTTGAGCTGTGATGCAGTTGATATTACAGAGGCCTCAGATGGCCCAGATGGTCCAGAGGGATCTCTGCAGATGAGAAATCCTATCAGAATCCTGGGTGGAGGCAGGTGCACTGATGTTTTTCTTTGTACCTTTCACCAATTATCAGTCCTTGAATGTGGGCTGCCCCAGGGAGGAGGAATAGTCCTGGGCAGGGAACATCCCTCTGGCTGATGGCATTTCTTGGTGTAGGTGCTCAGTCATGAGGCTCAACAGACAAGAGCAAGTGAGGAAGAAGTTCTTTGCTCCTAAGGTGGTACTCTGAGGGATGCATATTGGCATCCTATCTGGAAAATGGGGATGATATTAGTCCCTTTTTGGCAGGGTCATTGTATGTTAAACATTATTGTATAACATGCCTGATATTCACTAGTGCTCTACAGTTGTTAAAGTACTTAAGATAAAAAATATAAAGTTAGACACATACTAGTTATTTATCATGGAATTCATAGTTGTAGTCAGGACAATAGAACTTGAAATAACAAAGAGTGTATGTTCTTTATTCCTAGGGAACTAAAAACAATGCCAGTGTCTGTTGCATTATCATATTTTCAGACTAGTTGGGCTCTTCCTAGCCTTTTCTCAGGCTTGGATGAAGAGCCTGTTACCACATTTTCTGAAGTGTTCTTTCTCTGATAATATAAATTTCTGTGATGAGAAGGGTCAATCTTTCAGAAGGTACTCTCTCAGACAGTTCATGTATTTGATTAAAAAAAAAAATAGAAAGAAAGAAAAGAAAATTCAGTCCAGGTCAAGAGGTAAGTTGAAGAGAAACTAAATCTATTGACAAGCTCCCAAGAAATTCATTGTGATTTCCACATGATTTGAGGGAAATTATACTCATGGTAGAGATGAGCTATGCTGATATAATGTTGGGAGATTTGATGCTAGTATAAGTGAGATCAATTTTTCCCCCCTAAGTGCAGTGTTAAGTAAAAATGTCCAAAGCTCGGACTGTACTTTCCAATGTCAGGACAAAGAATTCCAATGTTTGTGAGTACTGATTATGCTGGGCCTCTCTCCAGAAAGAGACTGCAGCACATTAATGTCCATCATTTGTGGTAGTAACTCTGGAAACACAGACAGCAAGACTCCCTTCAACAGTAATCAAGGCCATCAGAGTCCATCTGATCTAATGTGGGGAAGACTTTTTTTAAAAAATGTAATTCAATATCTATCTATTAACCTAGCCATCTTGACACTGAGTTACTGGGTGTTCTAATTCTGCGGATTTGGCCACCGAGAGACCCAGCCGTAATGTGTGTGATGCAATGGCTAGCCTTGGAAAAACAACCTCTTTTTCTTAGGTAAGGTCATTTAAAGGCATTGGCCAGCATAAAAGAGATTATATGCAGAATCATTTGATTTAATCTAGTCTTTTTCACTGTGTGGACAAAGAAATAAACTTCAAGATTTGATGCTAATTATGAAAGATAACCTAGTTTCTTAATGATATCAAGTCAAAAGACAATTGACTCTTCCATTGCACTGATTTTACTATGAATCAAATTTCTCTTGGACAAGAATTATATTCATATTATTCTAACAAGAAAGACAGTGTAATAGATGAATAATCTCTGAGCATGCAACCATGGAATCTTAAGAAACTTACGTTAGCTTCTAGTCCAACTTTCCATGTTTTGCTTGAAATCCCTTTATGGCATTCATGCCATGTACTATCGCATGTTCATAGTATGTGGATTTATTTCTTTTCACAGGAACTTATTCCATTATTGATGGTCCTAATAGAAAGTCAACTCTCAAACCACATTAAATCTCTCAAAACTTCTACCCTTGATGCCATGTAGAAAAGGTTGAATCACTCCTCTTTGGGCTGTCACATAATTAAAGACTGCTCTCATATCACCCCTGTGAGATTTTTCTTCTCCAGGGTAAGCATCTGAATTCCTTTAGCTATTTGTCTTGTGGTGAGGTTCAGATTCTTCCACTGTCTTGATTGTTTGAATTGCTCCACTCATTTGTTCAGTGAGAGATGCTAGTAAATCGGTGGTTTCGATAGTGAACAGAACAAGCTATTTATAATATAGAGGTGGTAGCAGACAATTAAAAACAGTCTAATACACTGTTAGAAGTGATCTGATGGCTATTCGCTATAGAGATGCCTGCAGAGAGGGCACTTAATTTAGTCCTCAGGTCTGATATAACTTTCTGTGGCATCTACATTGAGAGTTGAAGGGCTAGCTAGCAACAGTGTGTGTGTGTGTGTGTGTGTGTGTGTGTGTGTGTGTGTGTGTGTCTGGTGTCTGGAGAGGGTGAATGATAGAGGCAGGGAGGTGAGAGAGTTTTCTGCAGGAGAAACTAACACAATTAGGAGTCTAGAAATATCTAGGTCTCTATTATGGTAGGATTCCCAGATTCCCAGGTTACTAATACCATTATCATCCTGAAAACCCAAATGCTATCCATGAAGCCTGAAGCATCACTTCTTAAACTCTTGAGATGACCTAATCATATTGCTAACTCATTTTTCATTTATTGTAAAATAAAATTCCTAAGTCCTTTTTTTTTACATGAATTGCGGTTGACTGGAATGTTTCTGCTGCCTTGCTGCATATTTGATCTGGATGGATCAAGTGCTTGAACTCATACTTATTTCAACTTTATCCTATTAGATTTCATTCTTAAGAGACTACTTTGAATCTTAAATATAGCCTCTATTTCATTTGGCTATCTCCTAATTGACATGAAGCCTTCAGAGCAGACATGGATTTCTTTTATATTTTTACCACCTCATTGAGACATTTGTTGAACTTGAGTGAACCAAGAACAATATACTAGAAGACATATCACCAAAGATACAGATCCATTTAGTTATGATCATTCAACTACTTTCTAATCTATGTCAGCGCTGCCATTGAACCCATCTTCCTTTATATAACCTGCAAGGATGCCTTGAGAGATTTTGCAAATTCCTCACTGAAGGCCTGTTAAACCTTATCTCCTTATCTAATAACCTGTCAAAGTGTGAAATGAAGTTGGGCTGGCACAGCTGGAATAATTCACCAAGTAGTTCTCGGTGCCAGATATCGGTTTCTGTGATTTCTACTTTTTTCTAAGGAGGGTCTGAACTTCTCTGTTCGTATGTCCCAGAATTTTGCTGAACAACAGTGTTGAGCTCACTCATTTATCTTCTGCTTTTTCCTTTTTCAGAAACAGAGGGGTCTATCTATACCCCTTAGAATTGTACAGAGATCACTAACTATATCTCAAGCCAAGGATGTGCCCAGCCAAAGACATGGACGAGTGAAGGGTAGATCCCAGCTCCTGACTTGGAGTTACTCCAGCTTCCTTAGGTACCTCTCATAATCGAGCTCACAGCTCTTAGTCTTCCATGTCCCCGCTCATCATGCTCCTTGGGGTGATTTAGTCTAGGGATATGAGAACTGCAGTTTCTTCTGACCTTAGTTCATTAAACTGACATGTCACATGTGGGTCAAAATCATGGAAGCTTAGGTATTTCAATCCAGAAAATTCTTTGTGATGCTAATCCAAGTTATTTTATTTCCATTGACTTAGTGCTGTGTAATACAAACAGAGATCCCTTTTAGTTATGCACAGATCATAGGTCATAAAGACTGATCATTTTTTATAGTATTATACATTTTGAAAAATGCATACTGGATATCTTGGGCACTTTTAATTTGAACAAGGTCCACATGCAGTAGTTTGAAAGTATTAAACAGCAAAATTTTGGATTATTACTGTAACTTTGGAAACAGGTTAAAATCAGTAATTCCTATTTAGTGTGGGAGGCATTTTCAACAAAACGTGATTCCTGGCAGGCATGGGTGTCACACACCTGCAATCCCAGTACTTGGGAGGCTGAGACAGGAGGACCACAGGTTTGAAGCCAGCCTCAGCAACTTAGCATGACACTGTTTCCACATAAAAAATAAAATAGAGGTGGGGTGTAGCTCAGAGGTAGAATGTCCCTGGGTTCAGTTTCAGGTACAAAAAAAGTTATCTTTTCTCCAATTAAAAATTTAGTAATTTATAATAGTGATTTTCAGATATGATTGACAATCATTATGTCCTTAGGAACTTTCTAAAAATACAACTTCAGGGCCACTCCCCTAGCATTTCTGATTTTCTATTCAGGAGGGATCTGAAGGTCAATTTATTAAGACAGTACATAATTCTCAAAGTAAGTCACTTCCATGCTACTTGTCTATACAACTTGCTGAGTATTATGTAGAAAAATTATATGAACAAAGACATGTGTGTGTGTGTGTGTGTGTGGTGTGAGAGAGAGAGAGAGAGAGAGAGAGAGAGAGAGAGAGAGAGAGAGCGAGCAAACATTAAAATAATATGTATGGATAACTCACTAAGAGAAACAAGGAGAAAGAAGCGATCCCAATGCAAGAGGCAAAAAATATTTTTTTAAAAGCATCCACTAGAATAGAGATGAATTTTGGACATCTCTACTGCACAGTAGGATGTATGTAGCAGAACACATGTACTAGAAACTAAGATCAAATACAGAAATAAAGCTAATTGCATTTAGAACTTGAACATTAACGATTTGTAAACAGAATTATCCTCTGAAGTCAATGTAAAAGACCTCATACAAAGGGTTGTGTAACAGATAGGTGTGGGAAGAAATCAACTTTGTTACAGGCAGGGGTGGGACAAGTCAACATGAGATACAAAAATGTTTAGAGGATAAACTAGAATTACATCAGCAATGAAAACACTTCTGACAGATCCAGGGCATAGGAAATTATACAAAGAACTCAAAAAACTTACAGCAAGATCCTTCAAAGGATTGTATCCATTCCTTTGTGAATGAGAATAGAAAGTCCTCCCAGTACAAGAATTCAGTGATTGTATGTTGTATATATTTTGTACCACTGGTTTCAGTGAGCCCTAAAGGAAATTGTATGTGGAGCCGTAGTATTTGTTGATCCACATATGAACCACACCTTCAAAATTACCTTGGTCCTAATGAGAAGGTTCCTTCAGGTATTATCAACCAAGCCAAAGGAACTAGTTAACAATTGCCCCTCAGACATGGTGGCCAGGTAACAGTGAAGGGCAGCCTAAGGAGCACTGTTGTGCTCTGAAAAAACAACCTGATGTGAATGCACACAGCTGGTGGATGGAATTCTTTGTGGATCGTGTACTTAAGCTTCAGGAAGGGGCTACCTAGTTACTTATTTTGTTTGTTTTGGCTTACATTTTATATTATTTTATGTAGTTTGGGTCAAGTGGTGAAGGCTTAGGGAAATCAATTTAATTTATGATTTCCTTGTTGCTGAATGATCTTTTGACTGAAGTGCTGGGGTAGCACTGGAAAAAGTATTTTTCATGAGCATAAGGAAAAAGGACAGTTCATGGAATAAAAATCCTAAAAGCTTCATTTTATAAGGGTGATGACAAATGTGCTAGACCTTTTTGTAATACCCATAACCAGGAAACAGAAATCACATAGTGATGAATATTAGGATCTTCCATAAGACATTTTAGTACATACTGGGGGTCGTTAATTAGGCAATATTTTTATGAGTTTGAAACTAGGACATCTCCGAAGTCCTAAATGACATTTCCAGCTTTATGCTGCCATTCTGTGTCTTTTATGTTGTTTTATTTTTCTCAGTCCATTTTAAGCACTGACTCATAATTTATAATAAAAAAGTTCTACAATTTTAGAACTTAAAAAAAAAAACCTGCCTATTGATATCTAGTCAGAGTGACCATTAATGAGTTTTGACCATTTGTATCAATTTATATCTAATCTCCCAGATTAATTACTTAGTAATCTGCCTTTTTGGTCTCTTTCTACATATTATGTGGCAATGTCTGATGTGGTTAAAAGAGTCATTACTTATATCAAAATCAGTGGTTTCTACATTTGATTTGGTCTGTTCTTACCACTTGTGCCTTCTCCAGTAATTAAAACTTATATTTTCTGACTTTTCTTGGTATCTGGTCATAATAGGGTAAGTAAGAAAACCTTGAACAAATACCTTCTCCTTTTCCTTTCTTATTCTTGGCCTTTCAGAAAGAAGTAACACAAAAGGTAAGATGGCTTTGAACTACTCTTTCAGGCAAGTCTCCCCCTGTATCCTGGAGGTGATTAATCTGGGATGTCGAGATGATATGGTACATGCAGTCAGTGCTTTACAATTCCATCAGTATTAAAACAAAAAAATCAAAACAAGCAAACAAACACAAAACATTAAAAGATAGAAATCTGAAAACATGAGCTGACATGAAGGTAGAATTTTACACAAATTTAAATAAAAATTTGGGCATTTGGAATCCCCATCAAGGGTAGCTTTAGGTAGAAAGTCTGTAAAACAGAGCAGGGCAAGGTGGAGTCCCTGCTATTCTTAGAAGCCAACTCAGTACCTTCTCTTGAGGAAGATGATATCTATGGATCTTAATGCTTAAGATACTATGGGTCTCAATTCTTCCCATTATAGCAACTAAATGTTTTAAATATATTAAAGATAAATAATCTAGGGGAGGCTCAATATGAATCTTCTTTGTGATATTATCTATTTTTCTTTTCATTTTTTTCCATGCATACTGAATTCTTTAAGTGCTACATTTGGAGATAATCTGCTTCTTGGTGTACTAATTGTCTATTGGAAAATATCTAGAAGATAAACTTTGGGTTTTTAGTATGTGCTTCATTGTTATTTTGTGGGTTGATAAGAGTTCAACCTTCCCAAGCAAGAGAAAATCTGTAAGAGGAAAAATTATGACTAGAATTAAGGAGTCATACATGGACTTCTTAGGGTTATCAGTCATGAAGACGGATTAACAGAATTCACAGAATAATATCTGGAAGTCATTCACACTATCTTGGATTTTACTATCTTGGACTTCCTTGAATAAGTTGGAGATAAACTAATTCTTTCCGTCCACAGAGAGCTGAATAAAGACCCTTTCTCGACTGGTGACTAAAATAACTTCACCTTTTTGGAGATGTATGTTTTCATCTATCAAAGAAAGAAAGAATGCTCCAAAAACTCTGGATAGGGATTTATAGTATCCAGTGGCCCATAGATCCTATAAATCCCTATCCAGAGTTTTTGGAGCTGTACAGGAAAACGCTGCCGCGGTCCACAGTGTCGATTCTGGATGACCACATTAGCCACTACCCACAGCTAGAGGATCCCATGGGCTTCTTGAATGCATATATGGGCTTCATCAACTCCTTCTGAGCTGGAAAGAGTAGCTTCCCTGTATTACCTCCCCCATTCCCCTAACTGTTGTTTATCCCACTTAGGAGGAAATGGCCAAAAGAGGTCCTGGCAATCAAACATGGTTCTCTCACAAAAGTCCACTTTACTCTCACTGATGAACAGAATATAGAAAAAAGGCAGCAGTAGCTGTAAGGGTGACATAATGTCCATCTCTCGTTCCTTTGACATTTGATCAAATGTATGCTGTTGTGGTATTAGGAAGTTCTGGTGAGCATGACTTCTTACTGATGCAAGAGATAGGCACTAGACATCGTTTTGCATAAAAGACTTTTTAACACTTCTGTGGACTTTCTGAAGTATTTAGAAATGCTCATTTCTGGCCCAACCCCAATTGGAATCCTATAGTAAAGAGTGAGGAGAAAAGTCTTCTTGAATGGTTTTAAGGGCACATGGTTTTTTAAAAAGTTGTCTAAGTGACACAGCTTAAATGAGTGAATTTCCCTTGTCATACTTTGGATTTAGTTTCATCAGCTACTTCTAATTATAGAATCTTGTATTGGTTTAAGTAATGCAGTATTCTAAAGTGTGCTTTAAGACTATAATTTGCCTACACATGTTGTATATACTTTGTAAGGATACTAAACCAGCAGACC
>PVLC010007119.1:0-64848 GCA_004027655.1 Graphiurus murinus | reverse complement strand
GTAGCATCATGAGAGGTAGTGGATTAATAGGGCCGCATCACCTTAGGGTCATTTCCATAAATGCCAAAAACACATTTGACAAAATCTAGCATCTGTTTATGTTCAAAACAAAACAAAAAAATGAAACTCACTGCAAATTATGAATTTAGTAAAGTAGCAAGTAAAAAACAAGGAATTGGTAGCTTTTACGTGTATATAAGCAAAAGCAGCTAAAAGGTGAAACAGAAAATTTATAAGTAACAAAAACTAGAACAAAACCCTACGTATAAGAAATATGCAAAATTTACCAAACTCACATTAAGAAAGCAGTGAACATCCCTGTAAAGTACACTTGGATACTTACCTGGAGATGGGTAACACTAAGAGATCTCACACACACACACACATATTTTTAAATTTTTTTGGTGCTGGGGATTGAACCCAGGGGGTTCTACGACTCTGAGCTATACCCCCAGCACTATTTTATTTTTTATTTATTTTGAAACAGGATCTTACTAAGTTGTGGAGGACCTCACTAGGTTTAAGAGATTATATTCTGCTAATAATTCTGTAGCATCTGACATACAACATATAGACATTCTCATAAACATTGCTAGTAGGAGTAGAAAATGGGAGAATTACTATGGAAAGAAATTGACACTTTGCAACAAAATTGTATGTATATGCTCCAACTTCTTGCAATCTCCCCCAAATATATTAACAAAAATACAAGTGACACATGCATGAGACTGTTTTGTAGTTCTACTGTAACTGGAAAAGACCTGAAGAAACTGATGTCCACCTATACATGCATACAGTAGAGGTTTTTTTTGTTTTTGTTTTTGTTTTTGTTTTTGGTGCATTGTAATCATACATCTTTGTTAGGTACAAGCTGGTAAAGGCATACATGCACACATTTCTCATTTAACCCTTCGCCAAATACCAATTCCTGCCCCACTCCCTCGCCCTCCCTCCTTCTTAAGTTCAGTTTAGTGACTGACTTTGAAATGTTTGTGAAAGTACATCATGTGCATTAGGGTGTCCCCCCTCCCCCATCACCTTCAGTTAAGTCACCTTCTTTGCTCATCTAAGGTTTCTCCTTTGTCTGCAGTCCCTCTTATGTCTCACCATACAGTAGAGTATTGTGGGGGACTTTTTTAAAAAAAGAATATACCAAGGTGCAAGCTACTATGTCTTAGCTTTTACTACACAGAATGTGTATATATTGTGTGTACACGTTTATTTGTATATATTTTGAAGAGGAAACAAAAACTGATATATGTGGTTACCTATATGGGAAGGGAAGGAACAAGATTGGATAGAAGAGACTCCTGAATTTATCACATTTAGCAGTTTTTGCTGCAAAACCATATGCTTTTCAGGCTCAGTGTTTTGATTAGAGACACTAATGGATCTACTCTGATGACAGAACCACAAAGAAATCTTGAATTTCAGACTTCTGTTAGTAGTATATTGACATTATTTGAAAATAGTTGTAGACATTGTAGGTTAAAGCAAATAGGTAGGACCAAAAATCTGAGCTAACTACTGGAAAGAACCACAAGTATAAAAATGAAAGTAATAGTTTATTCCTAAATATTTTATTTTTCGGGGTGCTATTATGAGTGGAATTGTTTTCTGGATTTCTTTTCAGTGGATTTATGGTTGGCATACAGGAAAGCTTCTGATTTTTTAAGATTGATTTTGTATCCAGACACTTTGCTGAATTTGTTGATCAGTTCTGTAAGTTTTTTGGTTGACTTTGTTGGGTCTTCTAAGTATAGTATCGTGAAGTTTTAGTTTTTTCCTTTGATTTCCTTCTCTTGCCTTATTGCTAGACTCTCTGGCTAGTTTCAAGTACTATATTGAACAGAAGTGGTGATAATGGACATCCTTGTCTTGTTCCTGTTTTTAGTGGGAACTAAGATGTCCATCAATAGAATTTTACTCAGCCAAAAAGAAGAACAAAATCATGTCATTTGCAGGGAAATGGACAGAACTGGGAAACATTATGCTAAGTGAGATTAGTCAGTCACAAAAAGTAAAAAATCATATGCTCTCGCCAATATTCAGAAGCTAGGGAGAAAGTGGGACATAAGAGGGACTCTAGATGAAGAAGGAGAAAGCTTAGATGAGCAAAGGTGACTTAACTGAAGGGGAGGGGTGCCCTAATGTACATGATGTACTTTTACAAACATATCACTGAACTGAATTTGAGGAGGGAGTGGGGCAGGGTTAAATGAGAAATGTGTGCATGTATGCCTTTACCAGCTTGTACCTAACAAAGATGTATGATTATAATGCACCAATTAAAAAAAAAATGAAAGTAATGAAGCAAAAACCCTAGTTGTGACATATCTTAGCCACAATTTTTAACTGGATTTTTTTGGGGGGAGGGGTATATTTTAAAGCCCTTTACTGTCAGGTCTTTAATGGGGCAAGTTCTGCATCTCCAGCTGTTTCCCTGCTTTTTGAATATGTTGGGAAGTTTGTTATTGGTAAGGCTCTCTTTGCTCTCATCTGTGGTCAGATTTATCTTACCAATCAGTCTACACAGCTCCTTCCCTTTCTTTTCTTCCACACATCTTAATTTTAGATGGGGTCCTGGTCTATTGTGTTACTGTGAGCTTATGATACTATTCCAGGTGATTTGTGTTTCACAGAGCACAACCCAATCTTAGCACATCTGAAACAGTTGAGTTTTAGCTTGTGTGGCAAGGATATTTGGAGAGTAACAGTAACAGAGCCCTTGGTAATGGAAGTTTTTGTACTCAATTCATTTTAGTAATCCTAACTTTCCTTTCCTACATCTCAAATAACTTGTGTACTTTTTTTTTTTTTTTTTAGATGGCTATTCATATGAAAAGGAAGCAATGGAAAGTTGGATCAACAAAAAGAAACGTACAAGTCCCATGACAAATCTTGTTCTTCCTTCATTGGTACTTACTCCAAACAGGACTCTGAAAATGGCAATTGATCGATGGCTAGAGACACAACAAAAATAAAGTTGTTAGCTAGGCATGGTGCTGCACACCTATAATCCCAGCTACGTGGGAGGCTGAAGCAGGAGGATTGCAGTTTCCAAACCAGCTGTGGCAATTTAGCAAGAACCTCTCTCAAAATAAATTTTTCAAAAAGTGGAGGGCTTTTAAAGCCAGGCATGGTGATAACACGTTATAATCCCAGTACTTGGGAGGCTGAGACAGAAGGATCGCAGGTTGACAGACAGCCTTAGCAACTCAGTGAGATACTCTTTCAAAATAAAAGAATAAAATAAGGCTGGAGGTGCAGCTTGGAGAAAGAATGCCCCTGGGTTCCATCCCTAGTACCACAAAAACAAACAAACAAAAAACAGAAGGATATAGCTCAGTGGCAGAGTATTTGCCTACCATGTTCAAGGCCTTGAGTTTGATCCCTAATATTGTAGAAACAAATAAATTGTATTGTTTTACATTTTTCAGTGATCTCATTTGAATTATTTAAAGGCAAATGCTAAAATTATTAAAAGCAAAAAAATGGCAAAAGGTAAACTTAATTACTTGCCAGGTGTGGTGGCCCACGCCTGTAATCCCAGTACTAAGGAGACTTTGAAATGGGGGGATTGCAGGTTTGAGGACAGTCTCAGCAACTTAGCAAGACCCTGTTTCAAAATAAAAAATAAAATAGGGCTGGGGGTGTAGCTCAGCGCATAGAACAGCCCTGAGTTCAATCCCCAGTGCTACCAAAAATATGTAAAAAATTGTTGGCTTTCAAGCTGGGCGTGGTGGCGCACCCTTGTAATCCCAGCATTTGGGAGGCTGAGACCAGAGGACCTGGGTTCACGACCAGCCTCAGCTACCTAGTGAGGTACTCCACAACTTAGTGAGACCCTGTTTCAAAATAAAGAAAAAAATAAGGCTGGGAGTATAGCTCGGAGGTAGAATGCCCCTGAGTTCAATCCCCAGTACCGTAAAAGGAAAAAAAAAAAAAGGGGGGGCTGGGGGTATAGCTCGGAGGTAGAATGCCCTGGGTTCAATCCCCAGTACCAAAAAAAAAAAAAAAAAAAAAAATTGTCAGCTTTCATTTTTTAAAACATACCTACTTAATTACACATCTAACTTTACTTGTTTTTAGTATACAAGCCTTTTTATACTAGTGAAAATAATAAAGCTTTAATTGCATTTAAATTTCAATGCCCAAACTTATTTTTGTTAGATGTCATCTAAGTAATGATTATAATACTGTATAACAAATGGTTACATCCTCCTTAATAGCCATTCATTTGATAAGTAATTGTGAATTGCTTATGATCAAATTGAGAAAATCACTTCAGACATGGTTAATAAGCGGTTTTGTTGGATTCTGCATTTGCCAGATAATAACGACTCTTCTCCATTTTTCAAACCCAGGTACAAGTTGTATGGAATAAATAATCATGAGTAAGTCGACTATGGATAATGTAAAAAATGGCAAACTAGCCACCTTTAAAATTTGAAATTTAAAAGTTCTCACATGTTAGGACATTTATACAAAGGCATTTTACATAATAGCCTGATATTTAATACATCACCCTGACTAGTGTTCACTCAGAAGAAAATGTGACGTTTAGGAAGCAAAGCTGGCTGGCTGTGGTAATGCACACCTGTAATCCCAGTACTTGGGAGCCTGAGACAGCTCTGGGACCAACCCCAGCAATTTATTGAGACTCTCAGCAACCAGGTGAGACTCTGTTTCAAAACCAAAAATAAAAACATAAAAGAGCTGGGGGTATAGCTTGAAGGTAAAACACTTAGGATTCAATCCCTAGTACAAAGGAAGATAAGCTTGTACTAACTTCTCACATGCTCGGCCTAAGTTGTTTGCTGAGATGGCAGCCACTAGTGGGAAGGTAGAATGAAACCTCAAGGGCAGGCAAGGACCAGGACTCTGTGTCTTTACCCATCAGTGCATGGTCCCAACTCTCTTGAGTTGTTCAAGAATATATCACTGAAGGATATTTACTTGGTGTCACAGCTAGAATTCATGATCCATTCTTATAGAAACATTTTTCCTTTTAAGTTTAAAAGAGCCTACCATTAGGTCAACTCTGTTTTTGTTTTGATAAAATGATCCTTATTTTCCAAAGGAGTTTGGGAAATGTTTACATAAAAAATACTAAAAAAAAAAAAAAAAAAAAAGTCATTGCTAAAAAACAATCAAAAGTGGTTATTTTTCAGATGTTAAAGAAGGTGAGTTGCTTTTCTATAGTTCCTTCTAAAAAATGGCTAAAAACTAAAATAATTTCCAAACTGAAATACCTGTTTTTATATAAACATACAAACCAAGGCCAAACGACTCCCTCTTCCACACAAGTAAAAAATCTCAAATCTTAAGACCATCCATAGGAAGGGTCGGGACACTGCCCTGCTGCTGGACTCTCCAGGGCCCAGCATTTGTTCAGGACTACCTGGGACCAGCACTCGCTGACCAGAGCTCCCAGGACTTTACTAAGTTAATGCTTTATCCTGCTAACACACTGGCTACTTTACAAGAAAAGTAGGACAAGAATTGTCCTTATCCTAACACCCAAGGACAAGAATTATGTAGTACTCAATAACACTTTTCCCTTCCTGCCCCACGCATTTGCTTTTGTTTTTAACCTTTAAATAGATAGCTTTAAAGGACAAAGTGTTTTTGGAAAAGCAGAAGCAGTAACTAGACAATGACCTAAAGTAATAATAGGCCTAAGATTCCAAATTAGGACTTTATCATGATACAACTTCTTTGAAACTGAAATGTGTGGGCATAAAGACAAATTGACACTTTTAACTGAAAGATAACACAAATGTGCTGAAGAATGAACTGTCATAACAGTATTCAGTATACTGCCAAAGTGTTTGAGAGTTATAGTATTAAAATATCCTGTTGCCAGTAAAAACAGACAATACAGATTGCTTTTCCTTTGTGCTTTCTTCCTATTTCAGGCAAAAAGACTAATTCGGACCTTCCTTTGAATATTCTGGAATTTCTAGAAGCTGCCACCCTTATTCTGAAATTGTAAAATGAAACTAAATAGGCACTTGGTAGTATTTATAGAAAAAGTGTTACTGCAAAGAAAATTGTGAAAAGCAAAGATTAAAAGGCAGATAGCTGTCCTCAGGATATTCTCTGCTTACCTATTAAATCAGTGAATGCCAACCCAATTCTAGTAATAGTCTTTATTCCTTATGGAAAAGTACAGTAGTTGTGCAGAAACTACATAACAAAAGAGTAAGACTTTCACAAATATTAAAAGAAAAAAACAATAAATAAGCTATAGTAGTTATAGAAGAACTCGTGGGAAGCCTATAAAAATGATAAAGCTGTTTATACAAAGTACACTGTACACACAGAGGAACAAATGTTGAAGAATGACACCAGAAGGTTCCTATTCGTACAAAACCCTAATGATGTTCATAGGAACGTCATAACTGCTACTCATTTTTAAAACATTCTGCAAATATAGAACTTCCTTCTCTCCAAGTCTAGAAAATAAATTTCACATCCCACATATAAAACAAATACACTCCCACCTCTCTCAAACTAGCATTTTAACATCCTCCAAAAAACATACCATTTTCATATAAAAATACCTTTGAACCAAGGTTCATTCCTGTACCTTATCTTTACAAATGAATAATACATCAGTTTGGACTTAAGTATTAGCACCTCAAAGGTGTTCATATACATGAGATAAAGTGCTGTTACTGGTATACTGTTAACATGCCATAATAATACATCTCAGTGCAATAACCAGCATGGATGAAGCTTACAAAGAACATGCAAATATATGACAGGGGTTTTGTGGTTTCTGTTTTTAGATTAACTACTTTGAATGGTTATATTTACAAAGTAGATTAGCTACTTTGAATGGTTATATTTACAAGTCTGAATAAAACTGGGCTAGCTATTTAATATATACAACATGTGACTATGAAGTAATGATTATAATAACAAACGTAACAACCAACCATACCTTGAGTATCCAACTTAAATACTGTCCTTCAGTGACTTTGGAAGGCTTGTTTTAGGAACATTAGCATCGATAAAATCAGCTTTGGAGCCAGTTGAGAGCTAATCTATAAGCGCCACAAAGACTGCTAATCTTAGTATTTTAGCTCAAAGCTGACCTGACTACCAATTGAGATTCCAAATAGCTTATACTATTTCCACATATTAAAACACCTTGAAGCATGAATATAGTTCCAAAACAGATGTGCTACAAAAATATTTTGAGAAAGAATCATAACATGGGAATATGTGTTTTAACTCTTACAGGAGTTGCTATGAAGGGAATAATACGTAGATGTTCTCATATTTTGCTTAAAGGACAACAGAAAAGAAAAAACAATCAGCTATTTTATGTTTACAGTCACACTTATATTCAGCAAGAAGTTACTTAGGTCTTAGTTTTATATATATATATTAATTTTAATTTCATACACATATATATGAAAATAAAATTGGGATTTGACTCAATGGAACTCTAACTTGAAAATTCCATTTTTTTCAGAATACATCATTTGGAATATTATGTCAGGAGTTAAACCTGTTGCTTTTTAAAAATGGATGTAGTTTTTGTTTTGTTTTTTTCCTCAAAGTAAATACTGTGATTATACCACACAGCAAAGACTGGGAGAAAAGTTTTAAAACCAAATAATTTCATAAGAGAAAAGCATAAGTTAATTTCTTGGCTGGTTTAAGTTTTTAACTTGATAGGTATAGTTAACTGTAGTCTGTTTAGCATTCTTACTATGGTGACTTCTAGCTACTAAGGAAATTTTATCCTCTATTTTTAGTATGTCAGTGACATTCAACCCATCTCAGAGGAGGGGAACAACAAAAAAAATGACTATGAAAAGTAATTTTTATGATGAAAAACCATTCAGTTATTTACCACCAGGAGCCAACACTGAGTTTTCCAAATCCTACAGATAGGTCTCTTAAGGCTCACACGTTTGACTCTATGAATGATCGCTTTGGTTTTGCTGAGGTGAGGTGGCCCCTATGGGCTTCATTACTGACATGTGGTGGCTGCTTGGAGATGCTGTCCTGGTATAGGTGAGAAACGCTCTTAGTTACCCTGTTTTCTTGACAGTGGACTGGAATTTGGCACTTGTTTTCTTCTAGCTCCTTCACCTGTGCCCCATTGTGCACACTTCCGCTCAGGGTGGAAACAGGACAGGTTTTGGCTTGGTTAATGAATCCCCCTCCTTGTTTGAGAGAGGGCTTCTCAGAGTTAGAGGACTGCAGGCCAGCTGCAGCAGATGTGTTTGTCAGCAGCCCCTCTGCCACCTGACAGTGCCAGGTGCGGCTTGGAGGATTGCTCTGCTGGAACCTTGCGGTCTTGTCCATGATGCCCATGAACGGAGTACTGCGAGGCCTGTGCTCAGCGGTGCCGCTCTGCCCCTGGCTCACAGCCTTGTCTTTAATTCGAGCATCTGGTCCTTGGACCTTGAAGCCATCAGAAAAACTACTGCTTGAAGTCAAACTGCTGGTTGAACTTGACATCTTTACACTGCCAGATGGAGAACCAGAAGAGCCAGAGCTGGTGATGGAAGCTGGGTGCCGCCCGTCACTGCAGCTCCCTGGTCCCCCCTGGCTTGGAGGGGCTACGTCCACAGCCACAGAGGCATGAGCCAGAAGCCTCTCGGCAGTTTTGACCTTGCTTGGTAAAGCATATGCAGTACCACTCTCGCTGCGCTGCAGCTGGACATTCTGGCTGGGGCCCAGCCGATCCCCAAAGTGGCCAGCACCGGCTCCCATGGTGAAGGTACTGGCTCCCTCTAGATGCTGGTTCCTGCTCCCCGGGGGAGCTGCAGGGATCCGACCTGGCATGGCACTCGGGGGAGGATTCTGAGCAGAGACCTGCATCTTTGTGCCACTGTTTCGAATGCCAGCCTGCCCAGAACCCAGATGTTGGTTGGTTTTCACTATCTGTGCCTGTTTGGTGGGCTGAACGACCAGCCCAGGCTGAGCAACTGTCTCCCGCAGGGGCTTGCTGACTCCTGCCCTGCTCTGTGGCGACACAGGCCTCCCTTTGGACTGTAACCCTTCTTGAAGGTTTCGGATGTAGGGGGAAGGGACAGATGAGGATGGCAGGCACCTGGGAGCTGGGGAAATGGACTCCTCCTGTGGAGAAGTTTCTTCCTCTTCAGCCTCGTCAAAGTGGAAGTGGTCATGTAACTCAGGAGTCAGGGTGTCATCCTCATTGTCCGAGGCGCCAGGGGCAGCTGGCGGTGGGCACTGCTGTTTCTGCTGCTGGCTCCGCTGGAGCTGCTTGCACTCTTCTTCCACTCGGGCCAAGAGCCTCCTGACTTCCTGGTTGGTGGGACAGAGTTTCACAGCCTCCTGCAGGTCAGCCAGAGCTGCCACGAACTGCCTTCATAGGAGAACACAAGAAATAATTACAGAACATGCCCTGAACGTAACCATGCTCACAGCAAAGAGAAAGTGGCCAAGTGGGGTTTAACCCTTACTGTGGTCACCAGGTTCCATTTAGCCCAGAGCGATTCAGCTAAAGTAGCAGTGCTGAATTCTAAGCCTGATCCGTGTGACTTGGGCCCTGAGAGTGCTGGGCTGGGAATGAGGGCAGGCTTGAGTCAGTGGGCGCAGAGCCCCTCATGCCATCATTGCCAGTCCCTCCCTACGCCCACCTCTAGCGCAGTCACTTTCTCTTCCCCTCCTGAAAGCTAGCCATCAACAATAACACCCTCCACAGAGCTTCTTGGAAGCAACCAATTTAGTATGCAAAGGGACAAGGGAATCTGAGCAGCCATGATGAAAGCAAAAGTCCCTCAAACTCAACTAGCAGGTTTGAGCCCACAGATGAAAAGGCTCCTCTATAGTCAGGCAGGTGCCCCAGACAGTACCTGCTGTTTCTCTTCGCCCTTGCTCTGGCATAGAAGGCTTCATAGGACTTGGGTTTCAATTCCAAAGCCTTGGAAGCAAATTCTTCCGCCATGCCAAAGTCCTGGTGTCAACATTCAAATACATGAGTTAGAAGCAGTATGGAGACAAGTATAGACAACTCAGTCTTAGGCACTGTGCTCGAAAGGGTGGCAGAGTACTAGGACATAACTAGAGAGGGACGAGGGGTAAGATGAGTTTTCTGCACAGCTTATCATCATTCTCAGGAATCTAGCAAGTGATGTTTCAGGAGGGTAGACAGCAGTAGACACAGAGGGCAGAGCAGAGGCCAGACAGAGCCTGGAGAGTGTGGCTAGTCCCCTCTAGCAGGAAAGCTGCAGTGGGGCCTGGGAGCAGACAAGGGAAGATGAAGTTTAAAAAAAAAAAAAAAAAAGCTGGGCATGGTGGCACACATTTGTAATCCCAGTACTTGGGAGACTGAGACAGAAGGATCACAGGTTCGTGTACAGCTTCAGCAAGTAGTGAGATTCTCAGCAACTTAGACCCTGTTTCAAACTAAAAATAAAATAGGGCTGGGGGTATAGCTCAGAGGTAAAATGCCCCTGAGTTCAATCCTCAGTCAGTCTCTTCCCCTCTCTCTCTCTCTCTCTCTCTCTCTCTCTCTCTCTCTCTCTCCTCTCTCTCTCTCTCTCTCACACACACACACACACACACACACACAGGAAGAAGTACTGAAACCTTTCCTAGTTACAGATTGACTAGTTAATAGCAGATTCAGACCTTCCTTCAAATCTGGGGATGGGCAACTGGTGAACACATTAGCAATATCTGCTGGAAAGGGAGATGGGCAGTTTGCATTTGCTTCTCATCCCTGAAGCAGAGAAAATTACACCTAAGTGCATTCATCACTGTCTTGGGAGGTGGTAGTGACTGCACTCTGGGTGGTCATCTAAGAGCAGCAGCTTCCCACGACAGGTTCGTACAAACTGCACGCAGATCAGAGGTGACCCTTGGATTTGGCCTATGGAGGAGCTGGCCTTCACCACTGTGAAAGTCGTACTGAGAAAGGACTGGGTTGTAAATAGTGGGGCACAGCTTACGTTTGTTTTTCTTCGGCATCGAGACAAATTGAGATAGAGAGACACTCTCAGTTCATTGAATGGTCGCATGTCCTCCCCAAGTCCTTCTCGAGGGAACTTCCTTAAGGCGTACTGGTACCGCTGGGCAGCCTCCTTCATCTTCCCTTTCTAGGTTTCAAAAAACACAAACATTTATCCCTTTCTGGAGGCTATAAGGTGATAAGCTTCCCCACCCTAAGGACCTTCATGCAAAACCATCACGGTATATAGAAGAATCCAGATGGGTCGGTGCCAAGGTGAACCAGCCTGAACCCACTCAGGCTCCACCATCTCACCCACATCCAGAACGGTAAGGAAGAGGTCAGCTTTCCAAGAAGACATTTGTAAAGTGCTGAACTGATAATTACCAATCTTAATGCATCAGATTATCTTCTCAGTTACATATTTTTAAAAGTTATTTCAAGAATGAGCTCTCACCTAAAGATATTTTAATGGCGAGTATAATAGAAATTAGATGAAAAAATGGTGCCACTTCGAAAACAAGTAGAGTCTTGTGGATAAACTTGGAGCTTGCTGCAGAATCATAATTTTAAGAAGAGCTAAAGCATAGGCTTTAAAAATCTGAACAGCACCACATCATTTTCAAGGCTAAAGAAATCCATTTGCTCAGTCAGTACTGATGCACAGCAGGGGTGCAGCCTGTTGAAAATGGCTTGATATTTCTGATATAATTGCCTACCAAATCCTTATTAAAACCACTGCAAAGCCAGAACAGTGCACACTCTGAACTCAATTTCAAACTGATTCCAAGCCAGGAACCCCGCTGGGTCACACTATATGCCTATTTATTTGTTGCTATTAAAAATGAAAAGGAAAAAAAAAAACTCTACAACATGGCAAATACAATTGCCTAGTAGCAAAAAGGACTCAAATGGTCACAATCTAGTGGGGTTCCCCCCCCCATAATCTTTTAATTTTATATAATTACAGGTCTGGAAATAAGAATGATCTACGTAAATGGTCTACACATTTATCTAAACCTGGGTTTGGCAAACTACATACAGTGTGCAGACCAAATTTGGCCTGTCAGTTGTGTTTACAAAGAAAGTTTTGCTGGGCCACAGCCATACTCCTTCACCTATGTGTCATGTGCTGCTTTTGTTCCACCGCAGCAAAGAGGGTGGGATAGTCCAACAAGCCTAAAATATGTATGTACTATTTGGTCCTTTATAGGAAAATTTTACAGAAAAAAAAATTATGGAAAAGTTTGCTGTGATCTAAATGGATGTCTCATTTGGGAAAATTTAGTCAAATTTATTATTTTGTAAGCCCGTCATGGTGGTGCATGCCTATAATCCCAGTACTTGGGACAAGAGAATTACAGCTTTGAGGACAGCCTCAGCAATGTAGCAAGACTCTGTTTCAAAATAAAAAAATAAAAAAGGCTGGAGGTGTAGCTTAGAGGTAGAATGCCCCTGGGTTCAAACCCCAGTACCACACACACAAAAAAATTATTAATCTGTAAATCATATCTCCATTTCTAATATAAAATGGAAAAAATTAATGGTGTCCTGAATAAAGAAGTATTAAATATTACTTGACTACATTAAATAAAAATATCTTTAGAAACAGATTCAAAACCCCAAAGTTTATAGATTTTAAAAGTTAGATAATAAATGGGCCTTGTATCAATCACTAAACTGACCAGGAGATAGGGGGAGGGTGGGTGGGAATTGGGGAAGGGTTAATGAGAAATATGTGCGTTTGTACCCAACAAAAATGTGTAATTAACCCTGTTGTACCCAAGAAATGTATAGAATTCCATGCTAAAAAATTAAAAAAAAAAAAATGGGCCTTGTGACTTATATCTGTAATCCCAGCTATTCAGGAGGCTGAGGAAGAAGGATTGCGAGTTTGAGACCAGTGTGGGCAACTTAGCAAGACTCTAACTTAAAATAAAAAGAGCTAGAGATGTAGCTCAGTGATAGAGCTCCCCTGGATTCAATCCCTAGTACCTCAAAAAGGGGAGGAAACACAGTAAAGGCTTGAGAGAATGAATGATTCTTTTCTTCTGGAAACATCTCCTGGGCATCCCCTTCCCATTGGTCTCATGACCGTGTCCAGTGCTATGCTCTGAGGGAAGTTGAAAGGCTAAGGACTCTCCTGTAGGATGTGCCAGCCAACTAGCAGTGACTTTTCTAAGTCATGGCTTTAGGCAGGAAGTTACAACTATGGCCTCAGGATTAGTTCAGAAATGATGGTTCTCGGACACAAAGACAAGTGCTTTCTAGTTAAGATTCTGCAGTTAAGAGATTAAAACAAATCCTGGGCATGAGGCCATGTTAGCATTTTTTGGAACTCCCATTATCACTAAGTTAACAGGCTCTGTGCAGAAGCACAGCTATGGCCACTCAGTACCGAACTGCGAGGTGCTTGGAGTCAGTTACAACTGCATAGAAGGGGTGACGGCACTTACTTTGTACATCACGTTTCCTTCTTCCATTAACTTCTGTAACAGTATAATCAGAATATCAGGTTTGGAGGTGGCCATCGCCCAAGCAGCATTTCCTGCAAAATAAACAAGCTCTCAGAGGTGCTTCAAAAGTCCTGGACGAAAGCAGATCAGTTCTCTGGAGCCGCAGCCACAGCAGGACCCCAGCTGCCAGGACCCCTGTCATGTCTCGGGCTTGCAGAGGCCACGCGACAAGGAAAGGGAGCTGGATGCTGGCCTGCTCGTTTAGCTTCTAAGCTATCTTACCCGGAACCAGGCACACAGGTGGTGGATGGTGCCAGCACAATTCTGTCCTTATTGTTCTATTGAAAAAACTAATGAGAAACCAAGGTGTGAGAGCAGCTAAGACCCACCTCTCCTTCCCAAGGGAGATTTGAGGTAAAATGATTAAACCAGGCTGCAGTGTAATCTCCCTAGCTCCCAACAGCAACCAGCAAGCCAGCAGTGGGGTGAGTTGATATCCCTGCTCTTAGGCTCAGGCCCTCATGCCCTGTCTCTGTCCAGCTTCCTTCCTGGACTTTATCATGGCCTTCTCTCCAGCGTGCTCTGAGCATGAGCGGCAAGGAGGAGCAGCGACTCTACCACTTACTATGACCTTGGGAAGCCATTCAGCTCCCCTGTGCCTTGGCTTTCTCCTGCAAAATGATGGTATTATCACTTCCTACTCAGAGGGCTGCAAGGAGGATCAAGTTAAAATGGGAAACTGCTTAGGCTGGCTTCTGATGCGGTGAACCACTTAACATTAGCTATTTCATTTGCATTGAAGTCCCCTCTCAAGAACTGCTCTTGGCCAAAGGTCTTGCATATCAAACCGAGACAGGGATGCTCTAGTCACTCTTCACAGTCTGAATGGTGTGTGACGCTGCAACCAGCCACATAGACAGGTGTTCCCGCTCAGCCCCTCCGAACGCACTATCCTCAGCACTCCACCCCACTGCTCCTTCTCTGGGGTAACCTTTCTCCAGGTGACTACTGTAGACCAGAGGACCTCAGCCTTGGCCTCTCCCCAGAACCACTCCCATGAGCTTTCAGGACTACCAACGCTTGGCCAACCCCATGATTATGGCCCCATCTCCCTTCTTCCTGAGTGGCTCCAGGGCATCCTGATTCCTCGGGGCAAACTCCATGATTCCACACTGGCCCTTAGCGTGTGCCTCTGCTTTCTACCCATGATGGCAAGATTATCAAGTTATTCAAACATAACTGGATGACTGTGATTAAATAAGAGACAAAGAGAGGAGAGAGAGAGGGAGAAAGAAAAGAAGAGAAGAAGAGAGGGATTGGAGGAGAGAAAGAAGAACTTGAGCTCTCCCCAAACATCTGACCTCTTTCGTGCTCTTGGAGAAGGCGATCTTTATACTTCTAAGGTATCTAAAGTCTGAAGCTACCCCCTCTCCCTGCTGATGGACATGGAGTTCACTCACCTAGTTTGGCTCCTTTTCTGAGTAGTGTAACTACTACAGAGGTGTTTCGACAGCCAATGGCTCTGTCCAAGGGACGCATTCCGCTGTGGTCCACGTGCTCAATCACAGCTCCCTTCTCGACCAGGTACAGCACCTGCAGTGGGGACAGCAGAGTTCTGAGGAGAACGCCCAGCAGGAGTGTGTCACTCGCCCATCTCCACTTTCAGATTTGAGGCTGTAGTCTTAGCTTTACTCCTATTTCAGGTGCCTCTGGCCATTAGAGATCTTCGAATGGAAATGAAGTTCACCTGAAATCAAGGAAAGGTGCTACAGCCCACAGCTTAGGCCAGCTCTGTGAAAGTGGCTTTGCTATCAAGAACAGGGGAAGGAAGCAGATGCTCCCAGGGAGCATGTTGTGGCCACCCTCCTACCCCAGGCAGGTACGTGCACAGCTGCATGGTCTACCTGGCTGACCCCACTTCCCAGGCCAGAGAGGAGAATGACACCTTTTCACCTGCAGTTCATTAGCAGGTGGGCTTCTGCAATGAACGCTAACATGTAGGCAGGCTACAGCTCAGGTATCACATGCTAGAAAGAGTCACAACTTGGGACCAGATGGAACTGATAAAATTCACTGTAAGGCCCAAGAAACAGACCTGACAAACATTTGTTCTATAAAAGTAGCAAGTTTAAGGCTACTCAAAGACCTGTGTGATAAAATATGTGTCATGTGGGCTAAACAGGAAGCAATAGGAAAAAAATCATTTTGGCCACTAAGAAACCTGTAGCCAGTTTAGATTTTCATGTAGATTTGATAGGAAATGCCTCCCTTCGGTCAACCAGTGGTTCAAAGGGATACTATAGAGCTAAAATATAAAATACATAAATAACTCCTATAAATTTCAAAAAGTGGATAAAGGAATTGAACAGATGTTTTTCCAAAGATGCTATACAAAAGCGTAAAAAGATATTCAATTTCACTAATCATTAGGGGAAAAAAAAAAAAAACCACAAGGAGACATCAATCCATACCCATTAGGATGTCTACTATTAAAAATAATAGAAAACAGCCGGGCGTGGTGGCGCACGCTTGTAATCCCAGCATTTGGGAGGCTGAGACCGGAGGATCCGGGTTCGCGGCCAGCCTCAGCTACCTAGTGAGGCACTCCGCAACTTAGTGAGACTCGGTTTCAAAAAGTAAAGAATAAAAAATAGGGCTGGGGGTATAGCTCGGAGGCAGAATGCCCCTGAGTTCAATCCCCAGTACCGCCAAAAAAAAAAAAAAAAAAAAAAAAAATAGAAAACAAATGTTTGGGAGGATGTGAACAAACTGGAACCCTTGTGTACTATTGATGGGAATGTAAAATGGTACAGCTGCTGTGAAAGGGTATGGTAGTTCTTCAAAAAAAATTTTTTTTAAATATCATATAATCCAGCAATTCCAGTACTTGGTATATATCCAAAAGAACTAAAAGCAGTGCCTTTAAGAGATATTTTCACACCTATGTTCACAGTAGCATCATTCATAATAGTTAAAATGTAGAAGCAACCATCAGTGAACACAACATAGTCTATACATAAATGGAATATTAATCAACCCTGAAAAGGAAATGTCATATGGTACAAAGTGAATGAACCTTGAGGGCATCAAACTAAGTGAAATAAGCTAGTCACAAAAAGACATATTATATGATTCCACTTACATGAGTTGTCTAAAGAAGTCAAAATCACAAGGGTTAGAAAGAAGGATGGTAACCAGAGGCTGAGAACAGAGGACAGGGGTGGAACTGGGAAATTCTTCAATGGGTAGAGTTTTAATTTAGCAAGGTAAAGAAGTCTGGACACTGGTTTCACAGCAATGTGAATATATTCAACACTACTAAACTCTAAATACTTAGAAATGGTAAGTTTTAGGTTAAGTGTTTTTTACCACAATCTAAATAGCAAAAAAAAAAAAAAAAAATTACACTACAATGCTAACTAAACTCATTCACTCTTCCCTAATATTGATCAACTATAGAATTTGGTAAGGTAGCTGAAAAAATAAATGCACCGATGTGTGAGATTTAGTTAAATATTTGCTTTTGAAAATTGATAAGGAGTGCAGCTCATAAGGTAGCACAGAGCTCTAATAACATATATATTTTTTTTTTTTTTTTGGTGGGTTGTGGGCCTGGGCAAGGACGCCAGAGTCTCACACATACTAGACAAGAGCTCCACCACTGAGCTATGTTCCAGCTCAAAATCACGGCCTTTTAATAGCACGAGCTCCACAGCTCCCAGCGGTAGATACACATCTCTCCAGCCAGTGCTCAGATCAGACACACTGAACTATTAAAACATAACTCTCAAGTAGCTGAGCACACTCTGGCACCGGTGTGTTCTCACTTTATTAAGGTCTTGTCCCCTTAATACTGCCAATTAGATTTAGGCATCTGGCAAGAGATAGATACAGTGCCCAAAGCTTTTTATATTTTTAGGCAACGGTACATTGCTCTACCTTGCTTTGAAAACAAACCAACCCAGAAATATACACAATGGAATACTATTTGCACCATGTGGGACAACGTGGATAAACCTGGAGGACATGGTACTGAATAAGATAAGCCAGGCACAGAAAGACAAAAGGTGCATGATCTTATTTACATGCTAACAGTCAAAGAGGTAGAGAATCAGGTGGTGGTTACTAGAGGTGGGTGGGGGGGTGGAGGGGGCGGGGCAAAGGGAGCTGTTGGTCTGAGGATACAAGTTCCAGTCAGCTGGGAGGAGTGAGTTCTGAGGTTCCACTGCACAGCACAGTGACTATAGCTAATAATCATGGTTTGTAGATTTCAAAAGAGCAGAGAAGAAAGGATCTTAAATGTTCTTACCATGAAGAAGTGATAAATATATGAAGTGACAGATATAAACATTAGTCTGATTTGATCATTCCTCAATCTGTACATGTACTGAAAGGTCACATTGGGTATATACAGTTACTGGTCAATTAAAATAAAATTTAAAAATAAAAATGAAAACTGGATATAAAATGAATACTAGCTCTTTTTTTAAATAAAAATAAAATGAGCACTAGCTCATTACTTAATTAGTAATATCTCATATATAAAAGTTGTTTCTGAGCTAGGTGCTATGGTACATGCCTATAATCCCAGTACTTGGGAGACTGAGACAGGAGGATCACAGGATTGAGGTCAGTGTGTGCAGTAACTTAGTGCAACCCTGTTTCAAAATAAAAAAAAAAAAAAAAAAGAAAGGATGGGGGAAGGAGTAGCTCAGTGGTAGAGTGTCCTTGAATTCAATTCCCAGTTCCATGCACACACAAAAGAAAAAGTGGTTTCTGAATGATCTATGCAGGGATTCTCTTTGCATAGAATACTATGAGAAAATAAAACTATATATGCATGTGTATACATACATATGTGTGTGTGTGTGTGTGTGTATGTGAACAATCAGTAATAGACACAGTTTAAAAGCAGGTATTTTAAGGTTTTTAAGAACATTCTAAAATCTTTACTACAGTCCTAGAATGGATTACATGCCACAGAGGTAGAGAAAATTGACAAACACCCTCCCCATACTGACCATTCTCAGGCATGGCCTCGGGGAGACTCTGAGCTGTGGGATTCCGGAGTCTCCGCCCACCCCTGGCCAGGCCCAGCACAAACACCCGCGGATACTCACAGTCTCGGCATCGCCATAGAAGGCGGCCAGGTCTAAGGGAGTCCGGCCGTTCTTGTCTGTCTGGTCTATCTCGGCTCCTTCTTCAACTAGATACTGGACCACGGCTCTGTGACCTTTCAGACAAGCCCAGCTCAGTGCCGACAGACCTTCTTTGTCCAGAGAAGAAAGGGCAGCACCTGAAAGGAAAGCCATTCACAGACTGTGAACCTCAGATGGCCAAGCCCAGAAGCAAAGCTCCTCCCGGTGCTGAGGGCGCACTGCACAGGGCGGCAGGCTGCGCAGGTGCCGGCACTGACGATGGAAGCTGAATGGTCTCCATGAAGCTGAGCAATGGGCCTGTGGCCTTGCTACCTGTTTTCTCTGCTTGTGTGTTAGAAAATTCCCATAACAGCCAGGTGTGGTGGCACATGCCTGCAATCCTAGTACTTGGGAGGATAATACAGGATAGTTGCAGGTTTGAGGCCAGAACACAGTCATTTAGTAAAACCCTGTTTCAGAGATAGAGTAGCCCTAGTTTCAATCCCTAGTACCCCATCTCTAAAAAAAAAAAAAAATCCCATAACAAAAATTGAGAAATTTCTATAACAAAAGACTTAAGATTGGAAGCAGAGGGTGCTGAGTAGGTCCATCAAAGCTCTTTGTCCACGCAAAGAAAACCTACGAGGGCGACGCTCCAGCTACCTTTTGAAAGGAGGAATTCCACGGTGCTCAAGTGCCCTTCACAGGCAGCCACCATGAGGGGCGTCCGGCCCTGCTTGTCACTCAGGTTCACATCACAGCCATGTTCCAACAGCAGCCTAACGATCTGAAAGAAGCACTCAGAATTAGTCTCCCTACTGCACGTTAAGCCACATTCTCTCTACCCAGGCAAGGGTCTTAATCTTTAAAAGTAGACAAGTAACTCTCTTCTTTGTAAAATTCCTCTAAATTGTAGGACACACCGGGCCTGTACAATCTTTCTACCATATTCCTTTGCATGGGATCCTTTTGTAAACATATCCTCTTTTTAACATGCCTAGTACCTTACTGTATCCACAAGACTCACACATGCCAGGCAGAAATAGTAATGGGGTGGGTGTGTGAGGTGGCAATCACAATCAAAGTAATGACAGGACAGCTACAGTGGGAAGGAGGGGCAACTCAGCATAACCAGGGGCGAGTGGTATTCATCTGGGTTCCAGGATGGTCCCAGGCTGGTGCTGAAGCTACACACAGCCAGCACTCTATATCTATGGGTCCACATCAGTGGATTCAGTTGACAGCAGATTCAGAATATTTGGGAAAACGCTGCATCTGTACTAACATGCACAAACTTTTTTCCTTGTCATTATTCCCTAAACAATGTAATGACTATTTACATAGCACTTACATTGCACTAGGTATTGTAGTAATCTAGAGGGGATCTAAAGTATACAGGAGAATGTGTGTATGTTACGTGCAAGTGCTACACCATTTTCAAATATGGGACTTGAGCATCTTCACAGATTGGTATCTGTGGGGGTCCTGGAACCAATCCCTCACTGATCAGGAGGGAAATGTATCTCTAAGAGCAGAGTGTGGGGCAGGGGAGTGGGCTGTAGGAAAAAGCTCACCCACCAAGCTGGCCAGTGTGCTTTCCTAAGACTCAGGGTTGGGGGATGGCCTGCCCTTCTCCTTCAGGTAACTTTTAGCAAAGCTTCCCAGGAGATTGTCAGCCTCAGGAATACACCTTTATGGTGAGTGGTGGTCATGCTGGGGAGAAAAAACAGCAGGCCAGCAGGTATCTCACACAATCACTGTGACATGGGTACCACTTAACACTGTGGGGCTGGAGGTTCTCTGAAGCACATTATTTACCACCTGGCTATGGTGCCCAAAGTGGCCACCCACTGCTGTTCCACTCAATGCACCAACAGATGCTTCCAACGTGACTTGGGAAACACAGAGACCAGGAGAGATGGTTAGCCATGGGGCATCATACTTCCCATCACAGGTGCAAGATCCCTCTTGCAGCGTGGGTGGACGCTGCTGCCAGGTGGGGAGTGTGTGCTCACTGTCTATAAATGAAAGAGTAAGTGATGAACCGCTATGAGAGGATCCCCGCTCCCTGGAATTAAAGACAGCAGGAAAACATTTCCTTTTCCAAAAAGCACACGAGAACTCCTCTTTTTCAAGTATGTTGGACCAACAGGTTAAAAAGTAATAGCAGCAGCAGATAGGAGGGAAACATCTATTACCATGATGGGCCTACCCATACTATCCCCTCTGAAGTTAATGGAAACAGCAAGGTGTCTCTGGCCTGGCTGCTGGTCTTGCTCCTCAGGCTGTGTGGTTATCTGTGCCAGCTGGTCAAATGTGGCCTTTATCAAGTAGCCTTGAGAGCACAGGTACAAGCCAAGAATGGGAAATGGATAGTGCACCTGGTCCCCTCTCCTTGTTTTTGAAGCATCCTGGGCCCACTGGGTACCTGCCAATGTCCCTGGCGTGCTGCACAGAACAAAGGGGGGACTCCTCTTCTGTTTGTCCGAGACACGGCAGCTCCACGCTCCAGCAGCAGCTCACAGACCTCCAGCTTGCCTCTCCCTGCGGCGGCAGTCAGTGCTACAGGGAAGACATGGGGACAGGGGAAGAGGCTGTTAACAGGTGGGAACTACAAGTGGCCACAGATCCCCTGACATCCCCGCCCATGTGTATGCTCTCCCCTCAAATCTGGGTGGGCTCTCATAGCCATGATTCGTGGAACACAGCAAAAATGATACGAGGCCAGCACCTGTGTCTGGATCCTGGATGATAGCAACTTACACTTCCTTAGGACACTCACTCTTGGAACCCAGATGCCATGCTGTGAGGAAGCCCAAGCAGCTTCCTGAGAGACCCAGAGAGAGAGGGGAGGCATGCAAGTCCTGGGCAAGCTCCCGGTGCACAGCCAGCACCAGCCTGCCAACTGTGTGGTCTAGGTCCTGCACCAACTGCAGGTTTAGGAGACACAAAAGTTTGGTTTTGATTGTCACAGCAAGAGATAAACACAATAAAGTGCTGCACAAACACAGATTAGTATTATTGTCCAGTCTGGCTTCTCGCCCTCAAGTCAAATTTCATTCAACAAAAGTAACTCCTGAGTCCGTCAAGAATATATCACATCACTCCTGTCTCGATGGGGTATAGGATAGCTTTTTTGTTTTTTATTGGTGCACTGTAATTACACATCATAGCGAGGTTCAGAGTGACAAATACATATATGCACGCAACATTCGTTGTGTGTTTCTCTCTGGTTCCCTCTCCTTCCCATTAATAGTCTTTGCATTGATACAAATAAATTAATGTATGAACAAAGGATTCTTTGAATAGTTTCCATCAGTAGATCTCCCCTTTCTCCTCCCCTCTGTCTCCTCTCCATATCTCCCCCATTCCACTAGTGTCTCCCCTCATTTATCTGAGGTCCTCTTTGCTTCCCAGTTTCTCTATAGTTTCTGCATATGAGTGAAAACATATGGCCCTTCACTTCCTGTGACTGGCTAACCTCACTTGAGTTCTATCCATTTTCCTGCAAATGACATGACTGTGATCTTTTTGTGGCTGAGTAGAATTCCATTGTGTGTGTATACCATTATTTCATAATCCATTCATCTGCTGATGGACACCTAGGCTGGTTTTATAGTCTGACTATTGTGATTTGTGCTGCTATAAACATGGAAATGCATTTATGCTTATAGTAATCTGATTTCAATTCCTTTGTGATGATCCCCAAAAGTGGTATGGCTGGTATGTATAGCAGCTCCATTTCCAATCTTTTAAGAAATCTCCATAGTGATTCCACAGCAACTGCACAATTTGCAATCCCACCAATGGTGTAAAGGGTTTCTATTTCCCCATATCCTCACCGGTATTTACTGTTGTTTGTATTCTTGATGGTTGCCATTCTAATTGGGGTTAGATAGAATCTCCGTGTTGTTTTGATTTGCATTCTCTAATTGCTAATGATGTTGAACATTTTTTTTATATATTTATTGGTCATTTGTATTCTTTTATGTCTATGCAGATCCACTGCCCATTTTTTATTTATTTATTTTTTAGTATTGCGTTTTTAAAGTTCTTTATATATTCTAGATATTAATCCTCTATCAGAGGAGTAGCTGGTGAAGATTTTCTCCCATTCTGTAGGCTCTCTCTTCAGGCTCTTGATAGTTTCCTTTGCTGCACAGAAGCTTTTTAATATGATGTAGTCCCATTTATTGATTTTTGCTTTTGTTTCCTAAGCTTTGGGTGTCTTACTGAAGTCTCTACTGGTGCCTATGTGTTGGAGAGTTAATCCTATGCCCTCTTTTCAGTAGTAGAAAAGTTCTGGTCTAATTTCTAGCTCTTTGATCCATCTTGAGTTGACTCTAGTGCAGGGTGAGAGGTTAGTGCTTAGTGCCATTTTTCTTCATATGGTTAACCAGTTTTTCTAGCACCATTTGTTGAAAAGGCTATCTTTTCTCCAGTGTCTGTTTCTGGTCCCTTTGTCAAAGATCAAGTTGCTATAGGTGAGGGTTTGTTTCTGTATATTCTATTCTGTTCCACTGATCTATGTGTCTTTGTGCCAATACCATGCAGTATAGTTTGAATCAGGTATTGTGATGCCTCCAGTATGGTTTTTATTGCTAAGAATTGCTTTGGCTATTCTAGGTCTATTCTAGGGCTATTTTTCCATATGAAATTTAGGAGTGATTTTTCTATTTCTGTGAAGAATGATGTTGGTATTTGAATAGGGATTGCACTGAATCTATAAATTTCTTTTGGAAGTAGGACCATTTTGATGATGTTTATTCTTTCCATTTTGTAATATCATCTTCTATTTCTTTCCTCAGTGTTCTGTAGTTTTCATCATAGAGATCTTTTATGTTCTTGGTTAGGTTTATACCTAAGTATTTGATTCTTAAGCTCTTTAACATGACAAGATTTAGAGTTAATAAATTTAAGAAAGATGACAAAAGAGATTGGACTGTAGAGTGTGAATATGTAATTGGGACCAGAGACAGCACTGCAGGTGCCCAGATGCTTCTGTTGGGTCAGCACCATATAACAAGCAGGGCAGGAAGGGAACAGAGTCAGGGTTATCATGACCCATCAGTAGCTGTGCTGCCCCACACTCCTTCTAGAAAGCATGAGATGTGGCTCAGATCCTGAGCACCTCTCTCCAGCAGGCTTGGGAGTTAAGACACAGGAGCTGAGCCTTTGGAAGGCTGGTCCCCCAGACACCTCTAGATACACCTGTCCTCTTCAGATACCTCTCAAGACAGCTGGCTGATGCTGTTCCCTTTGCTGTCTGGGGTCTACCAGAAAGCAGGCGGAGTCAGGGGTCAAGTGACTTCCTCTGATCATACCTAAAACCTCTTCCAATCAGCACGGCCATGGTTTAACCCCAGGAGCCACATACAGGTATAGAAGTGACAGCTGGGCCTGTCCTCCTAGGAAGAACAGTATTTTCTCCAGGGGACAAGTCTCCTCAGACTGTCCTCAGAGTCACAGTGCAGTGTGGCCAACAACCTCACCTCTTCACACGTCACACATATCTGACAGTACCTGAGCTCTGCTCTCAGCCTAGGGCCTTCTGTAGAAGGTGAGGAGGAAGGTACAGCCGGGGGAGGGAGCGAGGGCCCCAGCAGAACTAGCCCTGGGGAACTGGGGCGAGCAGGACAGGGAGAGAGCAGGGAAAGCTCAGCCTCTCTGTTCTTACAGAGCAGTCAGCTCTCACTTTGCTTCTGGTCTTGAGCCCCCCGCAGCAGGCAGTGTGGGCTGCAGTGGTGAGGGTGCCATTCCTCCTGTGTGGCCTCATCACAGATGGGCCCTGAAAACCCAGGCAGACCAGGATATTCCTACTCTTGTGCTCACCATGACTTACCCCAGAGGACGCACAACCTGTTTCCTTTCAAGAGTTAGGCTGATGCCTCCCTCCAGACAAGTACATTTAAAGGGCTTGGTCCTAATGGTTGACCTCAGGCCTACTGATCTGCCTTTGCACAGATAGCATAGAAGGGCACGACAGGGGACCAGAGGAGGTCACAGATCGGGAGCTGACTTCAGCCTCCTCAGCCTGACCGTGGGCAGTAGAGGGGTGGCATCTACCACCTCGTGTGGTTCCCCACGAGGGTAAGCAAATTCTGACAGCATGGCCTCCTCAGTCTCTATGGCAGAGCACTACCTCATTTGGGGACTGGCCTCTTGTGGCTCTCCAAGGAAGTAACTGATAAACGTAGTCACAATTCTCATGAAAAGTCAGAACAGGCAGCAAAGGATGTGTCTAGTGAATCCCTAGCAGGGGGTATGGAAGGCCACACACTGAGGATCCCAGAAGGCAGGGACCCCTCAACTCTAGAATCTAGGGGCAGAGGACTTACATAGGAAAAGAGACCTGAAAACACAGCTCCAGTCCCATTTGCTGTGAGTGACCTTGACAAATCCTGGAGGTCTCTAGGCTTTAGTTTCCTTATCTATATCACTAAGAGGTTGAACAAGTTCAGATTTGTGAAGAATCCAAAGGTTTGGCAAATGTTTAATTCTACTTCCATTTTTTAATTGCATCTTAACTATTTAAAATCATAGCCTCCACTATATTTGCTATGACTAAATTCTACTACCCTGAGGCCACCCGGCACATTAACACGGGAGACTAACTTGTCATTGGGCAGCTGCGACAGTCATGCTTCTCCTGCCATCTGTCTGGACAAAGAATTCCTCACAGCTGTACGAGGGGCCATTTTTAACTACAGCTGCGATCTGTAGGACATTCTCAAGACAGTGCTACCAGAACTCGGAAGGGAAGCGAATGTGGCAGCTGATCTGGACTGAGGGTGCTGCTCGTATTTGTGTCACACAAACAGGCTCACTGTCTTCACGGAGCCGACATTCACATTCATAAATAAACTTGCATCAACGGAATGGTATTTATGTCAGTTTTTTGCACCAATGAGCTGTGGGAGAGGTGGGGTCTCCCAGGCGCAGAACCAGTGGCCAGGGGGATGTTGTCTGCACGATGAGAGTCTAACCAGCCAGTCCTGGGCCCTGCTGCAGGGACCCCCCATTGCAGTCAGCTCCTGCCTGACGATCATGTTAATTCCTAATAACATGGTGCTTGGGACACTTTTGTATTAAAGGAGATCAGAATATGCTACCCCCAAATCTGCCTCTGGCAGAAGGATTTTTTTTGTGCTGATTATTTTGAGAAATACATTCTTTCATTTCAAAGAGAATGAAAGACAGCAGACATTACATTTCTTCTGCCTGTATACTGTATTTTCTCCAGGTTGACGTGGACATGAGCTCTGTGAGTGGGAAGGTCTGGCCCCACCTGGGCTGCTGCTGCTTGAGTCTCCCTTCTCCCTTCTCTGGTTGTAACTGACAAGGAGAAGAAAGGAATCAAAGACAGACAGGTGGATATACACATGTGTGAGCAGCACGCACACAAATGCACATGTGCTGCAGGCAGAGACAGTGCAGGCTGAGACAGGGCCAGCATACGGAGGAGACTCCATGGCAAGGAATAAACACAGGACTACCATTTGAAGAGACTGGAGCAGCCCATTCTTTTATTTGGTAAACAAGCCTCATTCCTATTAGAAACAAGTCCTTTAAATCAGGATTTCTGTTGCAGCTGCTATTAAATTTTTGCAATGGCAGCACATCAGAAATGACAGCCCTGCACTAAAAATAGAGACCGTGCATTTTACAGAGGCTTCAGAGCAGCTGACAAGTGGACAAGAGCACCACCCGGGGCTTGGCCACTGGGCTGGACCCTGTCTGTCTCCCCCACAGCCTGACTTGCTGCTGTGTGTTTGGTGATTAAGTTCTTTTGGAGGAATTAAGAACCTCAGTGCAGACCCACTTTGCTTAGGCTTAAAACAGATCACATCCTACACACCCATTTCCAATGAGGTGCTAGTTCACAAAAAATGCAGATAGACAAGAGGACCTGGGTTTTCCTTTTTCTGGTCAGAGTGAATATTTTTAGCCCTGCCACTGCAAAGTCCCCAGGCTAGGATGCATCTCAAGTTTCAGCAGGCACAAGACCTGCAGGATACCATATTCGGAAACAAGGGAAACTGAAGGATAGTCAACTACATGCTTAAGCAAACAAAATCCGGCAGAACTATGCTCAAGAATTCCAACCATTCTGCTGAGAAGGCTGCCTCTGAGCTGACCCCTGGCTCCAATGAGGACCAGCACACTCTGCCTGACCAGACCAAAAGCACAGGGACTAGGGTGGAGCACAGAGTACCTTGCTGCAGGTGAATGAAGCCAGGCTGCCAACAAAATACAAAGATGAAGGAAAAGGACTTGGTATGAAATGGAAGCTGTAGAATCAGTATTAATGTGTGACACCTTTTAGAACTCCAATTGGACACAAGATATTTTACTTGCAAAGCTCTCAGCGAGGTGGCATTTGTGTAATTAAATTCCCAAGAAAGCGCCTATCATTTTCTGACAATCCTGAATCACTTCACCTCCGCAATGCTATCTTTCAGAGTGTGAGTAGATTTGTCGTGGCAGATGTTCACTTTAAGAAAAACCTGCCTGACACTCACCCATCTGAACCTACTGAAAACATCAGTGAGAAACAGTTCTTTGTACCAGAAAATGGATCATTCAATGGAATCTTTTACATATTAAAGTTCTCTGGGCAGAGACTTGATTTACAAAATCTTATCTGTCAATGTGCTGTGAACACAGTCAATCCATCGACAGGACTGTTTATAAAATGTTACAGCAGAGCTGTCACTCAAATACACAGGGATGCGCCACCCAGGCACAGGTGAGCTCCTCATACAGGTCACAACCATGGATCATTATTATTCCCTTCGTTTGCTCTGGACCCAATTTGAGACCTGCAGAGCAGGGTGACAGATCAGTGTACAACAAAGATAGCTCCCCTGGCAGATAACTACCTTCCACACTTGACACTTGGAAACCCCCAGCTCTCCTCCAAGGCTGAACTGGGCACAAGAGCAAGCCAGTTTGCATCTGCTGCATGCACTTCCTGCTGCCTAGGAGGGGGGTGTGGGCACCGCTCTGGGCTGCGTTTGCATGTGTGTTCATTGGTGCAATTTATTCCTGTTACATTGGTCTTTCCCATCTTTTATGAATATAAAAATGAATGGAATATTTTTATTTAAATAAACTTTTTTTTTTAGGAAACAAAAGTATCAATATTAGTAGTAAGCAGTAGGGTTCTCAGAAATGTCATCTAAGCCAGGCAGAGTGTCACACACCTATAATCTCAGTACTTGGGAACCTGAGACAGAAGGATCGCAGGTTTAAGACCAGTCTCTGCAATTTAGCAAGATCCTCAGCAATGTAGTGAGACCCTGTTTCAAAATAAAAAGGGACAGAGGTGAAGCTCAGAGGTAGAATGCCTCTAGGTCAACCCCAAGTACACACACACAAAAAAAGTCATCTAATTGTAAAATAAAAATCATTATGTGACAGACACTGATATCTGACCCTCAACTGGAAGGTTCCATGGACACACATCCCTCCAACATAAAGGGACAGAACTGGAGCAAAGAGTGCAGGCAACAATGGACATTTCCAGGCTATTTTTGTCTGAAGGCAAAATGTAATTAAAATTTTATGACTTTTTTCTTTTTAAACCCTGGAATGTCAGGCACCTCCCACTCTTCCACTGACATCTTAGGAAGTGGCTGTAGCCAGAGGTTGATTGAGGCCTGTGTTCTGCTGTCCGGACATTTGGGGCTGGGCTGTCACACCGAGGGTCTCAGAGAAGCTGGCTCCCAAGGATGTTACTGAAAACAGCCCCTTCTCTAACACCAGGCACCACACCTCCCCCTGCCTTCTAGGAGTAGGGCTACAATTCCAGAAGCCAACCTTCCTGGCTTGCTTTGCTAGGCATTTCCTTCCATCTGTGAGAGAGGGGAAGGCTTCCACTAGCGAGAAGAACATACTTTTGAAAACCTAGGAATTCTTCATCTCCACAAAGCCCAGGCAGGTATTTGATTTAATCCTCAACAATTCAAAGGATAAAATGAAAATAAAGATTGCTCTTACTGAAAAGAAAAAAACCCAAAAAACAAAAAAAACCAGTGTGTCAGGAGACAAATCCCCCAGGCTTAGGGCCTGATAAGCCTCCAACACTTCCCAGACCCACAGAAGCCCCTTGGAGACCCTCTGTGACCTTGGGCATGGGAAGCCAGCACCTGCCAAATGCTCTTTGAATTTATCAAGTCCTTGCTGTTCCTAAGACCTTCCTTACTACTCTTCTTTTTTTTTTTTTTTTTTTTTTTTTTTTTGCGGTACTGGGGATTGAATTCAGGGGCATTCTACCTCTGAGCTATACCCCCAGCCCTGTTTTTTATTCCTTATTTTGAAACAGGGTCTCACTAAGTTGCAGAGTGCCTCACTAGGTAGCTGAGGCTAGCCTCGAATTCAGATCCTCCGGTCTCAGCCTCCCAAATGCTGGGATTACAAGCGTGCGCCACCACGCACTGCTCTTCATTTGGAAAAATTCTCCCAGGAGAGCAGAGATGCCTGAAAGCCAGGCCAGGCCCCACACGGTGGGCGGAGCTAGAGCTCAGTGCAGGGATTCCAAGCAAAAAGCCATAAGATAGCAGGATGTATACCTATAGTCCCAGTATTTGGGAGGCTGAGACAGGAAGAAGCCAAGTTCAAGGCCAGCAATGTATGTATGGCAACTTAGCAAGACCTTGTTTGAAGATAAAATAGGGGTGGGGATGTGGCTCAGAGGTAGAATCTCCCGGAGTTTAATTCCTAGTACCAACAACAACAAAGCCTACAGGCTACAGCCAAGCATCCTGTAAAAATGTGCCTCTTCACTGGGAATGGCCCCATACACAGAAAATCCCAGTACTTGGGAGGCTAATAAGGAGGGCTACAAGTTCAAGGCCAGCACGCAGTAACTTAGTGAGACTCTGTCAAAAATGAAACTAAATAAAATAGGGTGAGGGGTGCAGCTCAGCAATAGTGCCCCCAGAAATCCCCACTACTGCACACACACAAAAATGTGCCCCCTTATCTCCCCATTTCTATCAAGCTACCTAAGAGAGGTTAAAACTATTAGAAGCAAAAAACAAATTTGGAAAACAGAACCCCTCCCCCCACCATGTTACAGATTGCATTGTTCAAACAAACAAACACGCTACCAGGCTCTGGGCATGGATTACAGATTGATCAGGAACCTCACATCACCAAGGAACTCTTGAATAAAACACAGTGGTCACTAAACAGAACTTCACACATGCGACCAAAATTCTTTTCTATTCTTCATCTGTGACTTCATCTTGCTAAAGTAACTATGATTTTACTACTTCAACATTCATTTAAATATTCTATCAAGTTCAAAAGATATAGCAGCATAGGGCTGCGCATGGTAGCACATGCCTATAATCCTAACACTTGGGAGGCTGACACAGGAGGATGACAGATTCGAGGCCAGTCTTAGCAACTTAGTGAGACCCTCAGCAACTTCATGAGATCCTGTTTCAAAATAAAATAGGGCTGAGACTGTAGCTCAGAAGTAGAATGTTCTTGGATTCAACCCCCATTACCCTCCCCCCCACACACATACACATACGGTATAGTAGCATAAATTACCAATATAATAAAAATACCAATAAACTTATCACAACCCTGGCCACATATTCCATTGAACACTTATCAATTGCTGAACACTATGCAAAATACCACAGGTGAATTCTCACTTAATCTTGCTGAAAGCACGTTGAATGAGATGTCATTAACATGTCCATTTTGCTGGAGTGAGGAGTTGAGTTACATGGGGGCTACATCACTTGCCCCAAGTCAAGATGTGAGTAAGTGTCAGAGTCAGGAATTTAACCCAGGCGGCTGAATTAACCAGGAGCCATGCTTCTAAACAAAACAGAAAGATCCAAACACATTTTACTAACACACCTTGGATTTGTGAAGAGCTTCCTACATGATGCTTTATGGCTCTGCATATTCATAAATTCACTTAATATACAACCAACTTTTATGAGGCAATAAGTAATCTTATTTGTTACAGAGGAGTAAAAAAAGGGCCCAGATAAGTTCAGCAAGTTGCCTAAGGCTGCACAGCTAGTGGGAGTCTGGGTGGCATTTGAGTTCTTAACTCCTACATGGTTGCCTTCAGGAAATCTCCTTTAAAGACATCTGTCTCCTCAAATCATACCTAAAAGTGTTATTTATAACAAAAGTACCGGAAAATGCTTCTGCTTTCTTGGAGAACTGTCATACCTTCTCCCTCAGTAAGAACAGTCTACAGTGGCTGTCCCTTTCTTGCTCTAGTGACATGGGGTCCTAAGGCCAGAGGAGCAGGTCAACTGAGGGGCAGGCAGGAGGATGCAAAGACCGTGCTCATCTTGCTGGTCTCATGTCCTATTCCTGACTCAATGTTTTTCCTGTTCGTAAATGTAGTGGGAGTCCTGTTTGAACATCCTTTGAGGAATAATGTGTGCTATAAATAATGCAAATTCAATTTAAAAACAACTTCCCAGAACATGGATAACATAAATCATATTTCATACATTCTGTTCTTCTAAGAATCTGCCTGAAGATCGTAACTTGGGACAGCTGTCACTTCTAAAGTGTGCTGGGAATGTTCGCATTTCTGACAGATCGGTTATACAACGAGCTACTGAAGGCATGTCCAATGTCCTGCTCCTCCTCTCTCCTTAATGGCTGAGCAGGACAGTTATGTGCAGGACACCCCAGGAGGCGTCAGTAGAAAATGGGGGCATCTTCGCAAAACCATATCTGGTCTAAAAAAAAAGGAATTAAGAGCAGGAAGAACATCCAAATATTAAAAGAAACAGTCATGGTTATTCTGACCCCTCACCCTGGGCTAGCACCTGTTACACTCTCAGAGTCCTGGTTAACCACCTTTCCTGCTTTCATGCCAAGGACAATAAACATTTTCTACTGTTCAGGACTGAAAGAAGCCTGGGTTTCCATGCCCATTAATCTTATAGCATCCTTTTTGGGGGGGAGGTGGGCTGAACCCAGGGACATTCTACTTCTGGGATACATCCCCAGGCCTTTTTGTTTTTTTATTTTGAAATAGGGTCTCACTAAGTTACCATGCACTGGCCTCAAACCTGTAATCCTTGTTTCAGCCTCCCAAGTAGTGGGATTACAGGTGTGCATGACTGCGCCTTCCTTAAACCAGTACTGGTGAAGGAACGAAGGCCTCCACCGGGATTTAAAGCCAGCGCTACTGAGATGTTTGGGGCTCCAAAAAACCTAAGGTCTTAATGACTTAGTTAAGCAAGTCACTTAGCTTTTCTCTACTGGACACACTGAGAATACTGTTTCTAATCCAATATCACACACATTCTCCACAGGCCCCAGCAAGCAATGGGCAAGCTCTTTCCTTCCAGACTCTCTGAAATTTTGCCAAGAGGCACACATACAAGTTAAATGTTCCTAATCCCCGAATCTGAAATCCAAAATCTGAAATATTTTGAGCACCAATGTGATGCTCAAAAGATTTTGGATTTTGGAGTATCTCAGATTTTTTAATTTGGTACGCTTAGCCAGTAAAATATGCAAATATTGCAAAATCTACAAAAATCCCCCAAATCTGACCCACTTCAGGCTCTAAGCATTTCAGATAAGGGATACTCAACCTGCATATGTAAGGGCCAAACTCAGTTCAGAAAGTTTAAAATTTACTTAAGTTCTTACCAAAGACAGACATCCTCTCTCTCTCTCTCTCTCAAAAACCAAAACAGAAACAAAAACAAAAACCAGGTAAAATTGAACGAAAAAGGCATTTTTAAACCAACAATAAGTCATTCGGTTCCCTGTGTCCTGGGGTGGCCTGGTGGTGGTGAGCGTAGCTGTTCACGGTCTGGTGCACCAGGGACGCAGCTTCAGTCATGGAGTGGGAGAGTAAAGGAGCCCCAGAGACAAGGGGGAAACTTTAGTTGTAAAGCACAAAACACAGCCCCCCCATGAAGCTTCCTGATGCCCCAGGCCGCCTCCTCCAGGCTGCCTGGGGAAACCCAGCCCAGCTGACAGGGATGTACACTGAATTATGCTATTGCAACATGCTGGAAGAGGGAGGGACTCTGCCCTCTCAAAGCCCCTACTCAAAGGGAGAAGATTCAGCTCTTCCTAGAAGCAGAGGCAGATAAAGTCCTTTTAATCGTTTTGGCAATAGGAGCCAATTCTTGACAATGACTAAGCCCCTTTGGAAAGTATTCACCAATTAAAAATACTCGGTCCTCAGGGGTGGCTGGTGTCCAGGGCTCTGGCTCTGGACCTGGGAGACTCGCTGTGAAGCAGTGGGAAGGAGCTTTAAGAGGGCAACTGAGTCATGGCACAGCTGCTGGGGACAGCACAGACACAGAGATGTTCTAGACAGAGTGGAGCTGCCCCATCGGCTGTGCCCACACCACACCAGGTGATGATACGGTCCAGGAGCCTTCCAGGCCTTGGCACAGACAAGACTATGTGAGCCATTCTGGAACCCATCAGGACGTGACTGTGCTATGACAAACAAAATTAGAGCACTGGGTCCTTTCTTGTTCCTCCTCTGAGAACATGTACTCACCCCTAAATAATTCTACAAAATATACATCACCCATCCTAAAATTATATGGCTTCACTTTCTTTAAATCTACTTGTTTACTTGGTCAACACTTAGGTGAAAAACTCTGGACTAGACCAGCACTGTCCACTCCGGTGGCTAGTAGTCACAGGTAGTTATTTAAATTGAAATAAATTAGGCTAAAATAAGACTTAAAAAGCACAGTAGTACAAGTCATACTTCAAGTGCTTGTTATCGATGCACGGCTAGTGGGTAGTGTGCTGGACAGCACAGATCAACCACATCTCCATCAATACAGGAAGCTCTTTTGGAGAACACCAGATTAGGAGTTTACATGAGAGAAAGAGGGGGCGGGGAGGGGGAGGACGGGAATAAATTTCTGCCCTTGTGAAGGTTAGAGGTCAGTGTCAGAAATTTATCAAGACCCTGTTTGGAATGCCCCTGGGTTCCATCCCCAGTACAAAACAAAAAAGCATCAACATTAAGATTTAAGGGTAAGTCCTGGGAGGCCACAGGAGACATGGTGCAGAAACTTTTGCTCAAAAAAACAGGCACGTTTGCATGTGAAAAGGCAGACTAGGAGTAGCAGGTCCTCTATTCCCTTCTATTCAGAGCAGGAGGCTCTGGTCAGCAGCAAAGAGTGCAGGCTCACACACTTGACAGCAGCCTGGAGTTTGGAAACAGGGTCCCTCTGACAATTCCCACAGCATGAGGTCACCAGCTAGGCGTCTCTGGTCATCTCTGTTTGGACTGATTCACATCAAACGCTGACATGGAAACAGTAACTCAATTTAGTCGGGACACTGTGGGAGCCAGGCTGACTGGTCATGGCTGTGGAATGCCTGAGACGGAGATAACCCAAGCATCGGATGGGCTCCTGCCACATTTTAGGCGGCCCAGAAACAACAGAACCATTTCTGCCCGAGGACGCCTCGAGGGCACACAGCCAAGGCCTCAGCAGCCTCTGGGGTGGTCTGGAGGTTTGGTGCTTTTTGTTTGTCTGAGCTTCCTTCTGATAGTCACATTCCTCCTTATTCTCCCCTGAAGAGGAAGAGGAGGAGGGCAAAGGAGCTACCAGAACCTCAGAAATGATTTTGAAGGGTAGATCTCTAAACATCAGATAGCAAGAAGCAAACACCAAACACCAAACAAAACTGGTGAAAAGGACAACTTTCCCAAGAGAAGCCCTCAGCTCTCCAAGATCAGCAGACAGCCTGTGAGTTTTCTAAAAGCTGTGGGTTTATTGCAATATACCCTGAGACTAAACACTGTTCCCATTTTAGATGACTATTTTCAAAATCTATTACACACTTGCTTGTTCTTTAAACCCAAGAAAGGGACGTTACCAAGTGCTGTGTGCATATATGTTTGTATCACTTGAAATCTTGCTATGCTATATAATTACATTGCACTGAGAAAGGTAATTTTAAAAATAATGCAAAAAAAAGAATCCAAAGAAAATAGGCAATTTTGTTAATAATAGCATAATAGTATTTGTTCTTTGTGACTTATTCTGTAACATATTAATATCATATCTGAGGTAACCTGTATGATAACGGCAATAAGAATGTCATCTACATGAAGGCTACAAGTGAAATCTCTGCACTTTCTCACTTTATGCATAAATATACATCTCTAAAATAAAACTTTAAGTCATGGTTATATTAAAAAAAAAAAAAAAGATAGGAAACATCCTGTTTGTGATGATGTCTGAGATGCTCAGGGCGCTGAGGACACAGGACTGTACCCCCCCCTTGGCTTGGATGACGGGGGACCTCACAGTGGCTGGCAATCCCTGTGCCCTCTCCTCTCTGACCAGCAGCCGTACTAACCTCTGTTGTGAACCCACTGCTTCCAATCAGCAAAGAGCAGGACAGTCACACCTCTGCCATGTAAAGTAGATATACTAGGACCACAAGAGTCTCTCCGGAAGCCAGGCATGGTCGTGCACGCTTGTACTTGGGAGCTGAGACAGGAGGATCACAGGTTTGCGGCCAGCCTCAGCTACTTAGTGAGGCCCTCCCCAATTTAGTGAGACCCTGTTTCAAACTAAACAATAAAAACTAGGACTGGGGGTATAACTCAGAGGTAGAATGCCCCTAGATTCAATCCTTAGTACTGCAAAAAAAAAAAAAGAAAGAGAAGTCTCTTCTAGGAGGAAGGCGGAGCAGCACCCCGTGCAGGGATTTAGCACCCCACCTCTGCACCAGGCCCATCAGTGAGAGAAGCACCAGGCCAGCAGCACACTGCAAATGAGGTGGTGGCCCTGAACGTAAGACATCATGCTCTCCACAAACAGGCCATGAGCCGGAAGCAGACGGGAGGCTGCCTCGTAAGCCCATCAGCCAGCATTTTAAAGCCACGCTCTTTACAACTAAGTTTATACTGAACAGGCTTGTGTAAATCTATAGGAGAGTTCCAGGAGAAATAATGACTGCATTATCCACGCAAAGCTTCCAGTTATTCCGCCAACTTCCCACACTCTAGACAGGAATCACTCTGGGGATCCTACTCCTGTGCTGTGGCTAAGGACAGACAAGGGCCAGTCTAGAGTGCTCCTGACACAAAGCACCACTGAGAGCACACAGGGAAGAAAGAGAACCAAACAAAACCTCCAAGCAAATGACTGGTTTCACTGCTAAGGAAACTATAGCGTGAGCAGCTGCACATTTCACTTAGGCTAGGGTGCTGGTGCGGTCAGGTTTGGTGACAGGTAGGGCTGTGTGACCCATTCACTCATGAATGATCACTGCCACAGCTTCCAGTCCCCACAGGCCGCCTGTGAGCCTTGCTCATCTGCTCTCCTTCCCGCTTTTGGGAGTCAAGCAACACATACCCTGCATGGCCATATCCCACAGACCTCACCTTCCACAGTGAGCATAAATTCATGTAGAGCTCCATATCTGGAGATGTTCTCTCATCTAAAACTTCCACTGCATGATTTCAAGAGATTCCCTAGACAAGTGGACCTGAAAGTAGAAGAACTGAGGCAGACAGTGGAGGTCATTTTTGAAGGAATGCAGGGGAAAGATACCATGTAGAAAAACAGAGAAGGCAAGGTTTGTTGCACTGACACAGTCTGCAGAGAGCCTCTGTGACTCTCAAAGCCTGAAAAAAAGCTTAGCTTACCTCTTCTTAGCTTTTTTTTTTTCTTTTTTTGTGGTACTGGGGATTGAACTCAGGGGCATTCTACTTCCGAGCTATACCCCCAGTCCTATTTGTTTTCTTATTCTTTATTTTGAAACAGGGTCTCACTAAGTTGCAGAGTGCTTCACTAAGTAGCTGAGGCTGGCCGTGAACCCGGATCCTCCAGTCTCAGCCTCCCAAATGCTGGGATTACAAGCATGTACCACCACACCCAGCTCTTAGCTTACATTTTAAGACTTTCAAAAGTCTCTCAGACAGGGGGTGCCCTGGGGGGTGAAATTGAGCAAGTGTTGTTACACATATGCACAAATATGCCACAATGGAATGCATTGTTCATGTATAATTAATATGCATCCAAAAAAGAAGTCTCTCAAAAAACCTCTTGGCTGATGAGATTCACCCCAATGCCTGCTGAAGAAGGTGGGAACTGCCTCTCAGCCCATGGAGTGGTCTGAAGACTACGTGTGAGGCTTTGGGAGACGGAACTGGACTAATCCATCTTTTCACTAAGACCAGCAGGACAATGACAAGGAGAAGAATTCAGCCATCAAGCTCAGTAGGAGGAAGCAGCTGGGTCTCCGATGAGAACACAGCCTGGGCCAGTGCCTAGATTGTAGGCTGGTAAGACAATGAGGCAGAGAACCAGCCTTGCTGTGCCCAGACTCCTGATCTGCAGAGCCTGTGCGATAATAAATGTGTATTATTTAAAAGGTGTGTGTGTGTGGGGGGGGGAGCACTGGTGGAAAGCCTGCAGTTTCTCACATGTGTTTTTAGCCATCCACTGACTAGCTCAAGGTAGGAGACACTGAGATTTAGGACTGGTCATTAAGAGAAAAAAAAAAAAATAGGAAGCTGGGCGTGGTGGCTCACAGCTATGATCCCAATACTTGTGAGGCTGAAACAGGAGAGTCACAGGTTTGAAGTCAGCCTCAGCAACTTAACAAGACTGTTAAAAAAAAAATTATAAACACACACACACACACACACACACACACTATACATACATACATATATATATATGTATGTATGTATGCATGTATGTATGTATGTATGTATGTGGTTGGGGTTATATAGCTCAGAGGTAAAATGCCTCTAGGTTCAATCCCTAGCAATCCCCAGAACCACAAAACAATAACAACAAAAACACCCAGAAAGCTCATACTTAGCCCTCAAAGTCAGTCCTTCTCTGGATTTTTCTTCCAAAAAAAAAAAAAAACAATTGTTTTGAATACTAAAGGTTGGAGATTCCCACTGAGCTAAGGACATGGCGCTCTCCCCACTAACATTAACCTCCACTGTCATTGTAGCCCCCTCCCGCAGAGATTCTCTATTTTTCCTGACACCTGAGTCACCAGAAACAGCCTACAATGCTGCTTACGGAAACAGGGTCCCAGGCTTGCCCTAGATCTCATGAATTGGAACGTCTAGGGACCAGGGCCCCGAGGGCACACGTGGACAGGATTGCTTTATCTCTAGTGTATCTACCTCACCCCTAAAAGGCAGGTCCTGTTTACCTCATTTGACAAGGAGGCAAGGTGACTAAACCAGGCTATGAAGAGCTTTTGGATTTTCTGGCTATCAGCAGTCATGTTCTTCTCTATTTGGCTCCATTACTGCCCAAGACACAATATGGAATTTGATGGAAATTTTTCATTCACCAAATCACAGAGCAGTCTGCATCACTTAAAAGGGTGGGAAGGAGTCCACAAAGAGCTAGTGGCAATGTTTAAGTCTACATGCTTTGGTGCCACACACAGTCCACACCATCTGGAGTCCTGAGCTTCGCCTGCAACCCAGGCCATTGCCTGTACCTCCTTAAGTCCCAGAATGAGCCGTGGGAGGCCAAGCCCCAGAGGGGGCGGTGCCATGGAAGCACAGGGCCACACTCCCACCAGGAAAACCACCGAGGCTGTTCTGAAGTATGAGTTAGCTAATAATCTCTCCACACCACCATCTGGCTTGTTAGGAAATAATTCAGAAGCATTTGGAAACAAATCTGTGCAAGAGAAATGGAAATCACACACAGTATGTACATAGAGAACGCAGCCTGGAAATGCACATTAAACACTCTTGGTTCCATCCGCTAAAAAGTAACTCACGATTTAAAGTATTTAAAGTCTTAGATCTATAATGCCAGTTCAGTTAAATGGAAAATTTAAAAGTAGTGTTGTCTTCATTAATCTGAATTATAATCTTCATTAAATGTACGTCTGGCTTTTTTCCCACCGCAATTAATAACATACTCCCCCCCCCCAACCAATGGAAATGGACTTTATTGATGGCATTTGGTATTTTACATAAGGCCCACAGAGGCTGAGTTCTAACCTGGTTCTACAAGGCAGAGCAGGCCGCAGCCTCCCTACTGAGCCGCCTCTGAATCACCTGAAAACAAGGATTGGAGTGCCTGCCCAGCTCACCCTGCAGGAGTCACAGGAAGGTCAGATGTGTTCAGACAAGTGAGGACTTGGCAGACCAGAATACTCTGTGTAGGTATTTCCCTTTGACATTCCTCAGACACATTAAAAACTGCTAGTCTAACTGAAAATGATTCCAATTTTATAGGCTTCCAGCAAAGTTTTACTACGCGTTTGGAAAGTTTAAAAAGCTTTAAACTTCAAATGCCTCATGATAAAATAAAAACAGGACTACGTGCATCACAAATCATTCTGAAGACAATTAGGCCACAATAGGGCTACAACATCAAGCAGGCTGGTCTAGACTACAAGCCGCAGAAGCATAATTACCTGTTTCTCCCCACAACGTGTCGGTGCCGCTGACTTCCACGGCATGTTCCTCTTCCATTCCCAGCAAGCACTGGACCACCTGTCACAAGCAGCAAGGTGACTTAATGAGCTCTCATAGCAATAGGTGCTTATTATAGCCCATATATCAAAGGAGAGAGTGTTGTTTTTTAACCATTATTATCTCGTGCTGCACAAGGAGAGAAAATATAATGAAAACTGTTTCCAAGCATAATTCATATGCTATTCACACTTTCACTTGGAGAAGAATTTAAAAAAAAAAAAGAAACAATCTCAGTGAATATCAGCAACATTGTTCAGGATTACTAGGTACTCAGAATTCTAATGAATTCCAACATGACCCAAATATGCCAACCTAATCAACAAAGGACACAGTGGATCACATAGAGTAGTTTCTGCATAAATCACAAGACAGGAGTAAAGCCATTTTTTAAAAGGATACATTTTTCAACCAAAACAATTTTAAAAGTATTGCCCAAATGATTTTTCTACTGGCAGCATTATTCTTTTCTCTTTGGGGGCATCTTCTGGTCAAAGGGCAGGTCAGGGCACAATGTGGTACGGAGGCAGGAGATCTGGCTCTTGGAGCCAGAAACATCCATACCCTGGATTGGAGCCAATGTCCACCCTGAGCAACAGCAGCAACAGGAGGACAAGATAAAGCCATCTTGCAGTCTCCAAATCCATACCCTGTGGCCCCGAAATATGTCCATGAGCCATTCCCAGAGACCTGCCAATGATCCCTTAAATGGCAAAAGGGAATTGCAGATGTGATTAAATCTGCAATTAAATCTTGAAATGGGGTGATTATGCTGAATTATCAGGATGCGCAGTATACCCACTACACACCTGATGCAACCACAACAGCCCTAAGAAGAGGACAGGAGGAAGCCACATCAGAGGAGGCAGGAGAAGGGACAGTAGAAGACACGTAGTGACTCACTCAGAGTCCATGAGCTATGGAATAGAGGTGGCTTCAAGAAACCAGAAAAGCTAGGAAACAAACTCTCCCCTACAGCATTCTAAAGGAACACTGGCTTCCTTACACCTTAATTTTAGATTTCTAGCCTCCCTGACTCTTAAGTGTGTGTTGTTTTATTTTTGGTACTGGGGAATGAACCCAGGGGCATTCCACCTCTGAGCTACACCATCCCTTTTTATTTTAAAACTGAGTGTCATTAAGTTGCTGAGGCTGGCCTCAAACCTGCAATCTTCCTGTCTTAGCCTCCGAAGTACTGGAATTGCAGGTGTGTGCCAAGGTGCCTAGCAAGCATGTGTTGTTTTTAGTCACTAAGTTTGTAGCCATTTGTTACAACAACACTAGGAAACTAACACAGGCTTCAAATCTTTTGGTGAATAAATCCTGCTTTTTCCCATATTTACTGGCTACACTAAAGTGGTTTTTAATCAACCTTCCCCCAAGCCAGCTTTAAAATGATGGGTGAACAAAAGTTGAGATGAGGCTGTATCTACACCTGGTATCCATGGCCTCCTCATGATTATCCACTTTCCAGACAGATTCAGATTTAGGGAGCAGTTTAAAAAGGAAAACATCTATGTTTCCGGATATGTGCATTTAACACTCTCTGTATATTTATGCATATGTGTTTTCAGCATTTTAAATGCCAAAAATTAGCCAGCCAGCAGCGCATTCCTGAGTGAATGCCTGCCTTTAAGTGCCAAATGTCAGCCTGCTAGCTTAGCATTCAAATTTACTCTAAGCCATTTTGAGGAAAAATAAAAAAAATCTTACCAAATACTGGCACCTCTAATTGCCTGACAATACAGACTGAGAAACTTGTGGAAGAGCACGAGCAAAAGTTATCAAATAAAAGCTAAGACACAGATTGGGAGATGACAATTAAATCTTCCAACCGAGGAATACCATTTCTGCCAGAAATAAATGTTGTTTTGAACTGCCACATGAAGTTTCCTTTGGTGTAGGAACTGCCCATGATAAGCATTCCCACATGCTACCAAGGTGGGGAGAAAAGTAGCAGGGTAGAGGGTAACAGTGGACCAGGGAAAGAAGACAGAAACAGAGGAGAATGGGGAACTAGTATGGAGGCCCACCTGCCCCATCACAGGCTCCCAGGACTGTGGGAAAACGTGATCCACTCAAAGCCCTTGATATGTGCTCCAAGCCAATGGCTAGTTGTTCTGAAAACCCTCATTTTCTTTGATTCCTTCAGTGTGTCATAGGCTTACAACTTGGAAGGTGGCCACTGGCTAAAGCAGCTGACCCACTGGGCTACGGGCTTCCCACTTCCCAGAAAGCAACTGAGGCCCCACTCACCGAGCTATGGCCCATGCTGGCAGCCGCTGTCAGTGCCTGCTGCAGGGCTTGGCTCTTCCTCAGTGTGGGCTGGGCAAGCCCCACAGACCACTCGCAGGTCAACAGGTACCGGAGAATGTCGCCGTGGCCTCGCAGTGCGCTGTGGACAAGTGCACACTGGCCCTTCTTATCCAAGTGGTCCACCTGGGGGCAGGAGCAGGGGAAGGGCACAGGTAAGCATCCCCTTTCTTCTGAGAACACAGGTCCACCCAAACACTGGGTGCAAACCCCACTCAGCTGCAAACGGACATGAGTTCACATTCCAACTGGTTCTGGGCAGCATGGAACCTTCTTCTGACTTCCCTCATGGTAACCAGAGCACTGATCAGGGCCTTGGGCCCCTTTGTAGGACCAGGGATGCCAAGGCCCCTTCCTCATCTAAACAAGTCTTCAGTAAACTGCATGGAGCTCCGAGTTCTCTTCGAAATACAGACCAAAACCTTATACCAAGCCCTGTGCTGCCCACCCGGGTGTCTAGTGGAGCACTCTCAGGTTGCTGTGAGGAGCTGCAATTTGGGGTCACTGATTTAGGGGACCTAGAAAAAGGGGAGGATCTAGGAAATATGGCTCTGAATCAGGGCCAAGAAGGGAATCCATGCAGGGGTACAACATGGGTCACAGGAGCATGTAAAGGGGAGAGAACAAAGTCAGGGGAGGTGAGAAACAAAGGCTGAGGAGGCCTAGCCAGAAAGGGAGAGTGTGCAAACACTGCACACGTGCCAAGGGCCCAGAGGCAGCAGTAACCCACAGCCCTGTCTATGCCCTGGGAATGCTGGGGCTGAAGAGGAGTCCAAGGCCCAGGCCCACCATGTGTGTAATTTCTGAGCTCTGCACACTCACTCTGCCTTTGCAAGAGCCACCAGCATGCCTGCTGGCTTCTGACAAGAGCTTTCAGCTGCAATGGGAAGGGGGCTGCTGGCCTCTGAATAAAGCTGAAGGAAAGCGCAGATGTGGAAACGGAGGCTTTTGCACACAGCAGGAAGGCACTTGCTCCAAAGACATTTCCCTTCTAGATAATTAAAGTTCAGATGACCCAAATGTTGGAGTCTTGGGAAGGGGGTGAGGGGAGAGGCTCACATGGTTACCATAAACCTAATATTTTGTGTTTGGGGTATTGTCATTGAACTCAAAATATCCTAATTAACTAAAATGGCGAAAGTGATTATCAGTGGTTATCTATTGTTATTTGAAAGACACATCTGTCAATGGAAGGCTTAAACCTAAATGGAGTTTCCTGTGAGCTCCAATTCCTTATCATTTAATCTATTAACTCTGAGAGTCCTAAAGGAACTTGTCTAGTAAGACACGGTTATTTCCTGTTAATGCTAATCTGTTGACTTTCTGCTCACGTGGTAGTGCTGTGGGAGACATAACTGCAATTCCCCTTGACAGTGGGGAAGCCTGAGCCACAGGGCTCAGTAACCTGCCCAAGGTCCCAGCTGGCAAACAGTTCAGGGCAGTTCAAGCATATGGCTTCTAAGACCCACAGAACACACATTTTTAAAAGGATGTGAAATAAAATGGGATGGGAGGGGGAACAAACATTTAAAATCTTCATGGCCAATGGTGGCGCTGTGCTAAATTCTATAATACGTTCTAGGTAGACACATGCAGGCTGCCCCTACTCGTGTGGCTGGAGACTAGGGGTCTCCCTGGTGGCTCCCTTTGGGCGCCATTAGGCAGAAAAACAGCTTAGAAGCCAACACACAGCCCACCCGTCTCCTGAGGCTACGCCACACCAAGTGACACTACCAACTGGTGGCCCTTGCAACCCCACCCTCTTGTTTTACACCGAGGTTTCTCAAATGTGTTGAGAACACAGAGACAAAAGGAGACCTGACAAGTGGACAAGAATTCTAGTAACCATATGCAGTTATTTCCCAGGCCCTCCCGTGGTGGGAAGGCTGCAGCTTACCCTGGCCCCCTTCTTGGTCAGCAGGCACACCAGCTTCATGTGGCCGGCGGCGGCCGCGTAGCAGAGCGCGGTCATGCCATTCTCAGATGTTCCCTCCAAGCAGGCCCCGAACTCCAGAAGCAGGGTAACCACTTCCTCATGGCCCAGGTGGGACTGGACACACAGGATGGGGGCGTTGTTTAACACTTCTGTCCTGTAGTTCACGTTGGCCCCTCCCAAGATGAGGAGACGGCTCACCTGTAGGACCATATTCCCCCACAAGGTTAGTTTCTCACACACATGTTGGTCTTGACAGCATTTGTAGAAAAGGCCAATGTTCCCAGCTTTCTGTCTTGTATTAATCTAGTGGCTCTCAGACTTGAGTGAGTACCAGTATGAACCAGGGGATTTGTGAATAATGAATATCCTCACTGGTGAGAAGGGAAAATGGAGCAGCCACAATAGAAAACTGTCTGAGGGTTCACCAGAAAAATTAAAAAGAGAACTACCATATGATCAAGCAATCTTACTTTTGGGTATATATACAAAATAACTGAAAGCAGGATCTAGAAGAAATCTTTGCTCACTCACTGCATCATTCACAAAGCACAAAAGGTAAAAGCAACCCCAGTGTCCCATCAACACATGGATGGATAAAGACAATGTGGGGTATACATACAATGGAATGTTATCCAGTCTTAAAAAGGAAGAAAAATCTGACCAATGCTACAACAGAGATGAATATATAGACATTTTAAGCTAAATAAGCCAGATGCAAAGGGCCATATGTTGTACGATATTATTTATGAGGTACCTAGAATCATCAAATGCATGGAAAAAGTGGAATGCTGGTCCCCAGGTCCTCAGCAGAGGGGAGAAAAGAGAGTTGTTTAATGCATACAAAGTTTTAGTTGTACAAGATGAGTTATAGAAATTTATTGCACAACAATATGAATATACTTTACACTTTAAAATTGTTAAGAAGGTAAACTTTTCTATCACATTTTTCTTTTATCACAGGTGAAAATAAAAATTTAAAAATGCAAATTCTCCACTCCACCTCCCTGTATTTTTGATTAAGGAGGCTCAGTGGCACTTTTTTTTTTTTTTTTTTTTTTTGCAGTACTGGGGATTGAATCCAGGGGCATTCTACCTCCGAGCTACAACCCCAGCCCAAATTTTTATTCTTTATTTTGAAACAGGGTCTCACTAAGTTGCGGAGGGCTTCACTAAGTAGCTAAGAGTGGCCACAAACCCGGATCGTCCGGTCTCAGCTTCCCAAGTCCTGGGATTACAAGCCTGCGCCACCATGCCCGGCTGGTGGCACATTTTTAATGAGTTCCCAGGTGACCCTGAAACTGCTGTTTTGGGGACCTTGCTTTGAAAAATCATTGTTTAACCTAAATCAAAACAAAAATTTCATTTTCTAGCAGTGAGGTAATACTCATGGGACTAAATAATTAACAGTGAGACAAATCCAAAAGAAAACATAAATACTCTCTTCACATCCTCTTTACAAGAATGTGTTCCTAGGTTGAAAAAAAAAAAAAAAAAAAACGGAACACATGGACACGTTCATATACCCTCAGGATCGCAGCAGCAAGATATTGCTAAAGTCATCTGCTGCTTCTATTAATTACTAAGCCCACGATTCACTACTTGGGTGCAGATATCAGGGAACAATTTTTGCCTACAGATTTTAAAACAAAAATCACTGGATGCATATAAATTTTAGTTATGCCAATGTCTCCGTCAAATCTATAGATCACTAGAATAAAATGCCTCTCCTTTAACTCCTATTAAGATGCCTGGTGTGTTTCTTCAAACAGTTCCCTTCAGTCATCCTGACCTGCATCCATCACTCCCCGTGCCAAACCCTGGCAGGTCCTCGGGCGGCCCATTACATGCACACACCACAGAGACCATGTCATTTATTTGACTACAGGCACAAGGGACCATTAAAAGATACAGAAGGATGACAGGCATATAAAGCTCGGGGTATACAGTGATGTCTACAGAGTATTTACAAATTGATAGGTGTGGGTGATTAATACTACCAGGTGGAGAAATCACAGTGTACGGCTGGGTTAGAGCCGGAAGGGTAAAATCTGCAGCTGAAGCTTGAACCAGCTTGACCTGGGCCTCAGCCTCCTCTCTGATCTCTGCAGAGCTCTGCCCCTCAGTTCTCTCACTGCAGCCATTGTGGCCCTCAGGCTGATCCTATGACAATGCCACACAGGCCCAGGCCTTGTGGCCTCTGTGCTTCCAGCTCCTTCTGATGGGAGCACTCATTTCAAAGATAAAACATGTCAAACAATCGCTTCCCACGAGTCTCTACTCCAGTGCCAGGGCCCCAGAGAGAAGTCCCCTGCCCTGTACAGAATTCCCACCTCTCTCCTCATGCACGTCCCCTGCCCCCTCCATCCCTCTGCATGCTATATTCTGTCTCAGCCCACTACACCAGACACTATTCCAGAGACAAGTTCACAGAGAAGAGAAGCACACAAAGCTCTTCCAAGGACAGGGATGGCCCAGAAGTCTGGTCCTTCTCATCACTAGGACCATGAGTAACACACAAGGAAGGACAGGCCACCCGCACGCAATGAGGCCCTGCAGAGCCAGCCACCTGAACATCCACATGCTTGGCTACCCCACCAGAGGCACCAACATGTGGCCAGACCCAGGCCAGCAGCAGCCAGCCTCCTACAGTCACCCGGCACTGACAGAAGGGAAAGAAACATGGAGGGACAGACATCAGCAAACGGGTTCCTGCTCAAACACTGAGGGGTTAATGTGAGACACAGGCAAATGACCTAATGAACCCCCCACTACAAATCTACATAGGCTCACACTTGGAATACAAACAGACTCAAGAATAATTCAAAAGTATTTTAAAACTGCATATAGAGGGCTTTAAAATCATTTTCCTTTGAATAACTGTTATTGGAATGGAAAGAAGAAGATTATGTTGAAGAAATACCTGGGGATTTATCAAGGCTTAGGAAATGATGGCAAGAGGAGAGTCAAACATATACACGCTTAGGGATGGACTACTGTGGGCCACCACAGGACAGGCGGGAATAGCTGGTAAATTCCCCAGATGACTCTGCTAGCCAGGTACCTTGTCCCCTTCCCATCAACCCCATCCTTTCTTGATACCTATGAGCCTCAGAGAAAAAGATGATGGATTAAAGGATCTGAATTTTCAACCAGCTGCTTTAACTTGCTATATGACTTTCAAAAAAATTACCCAACCTCTCTGAGCTTCTGTTCCATGTTAAGAAAACAACAATATACCATCCCTTTCTACCCAAAGGGTTCTCTTTGTTAACAGTGTTGGAAAGTGTACTCTTTAGTACTGTGGTGACTACTATACAAAACTTCCCCTGGAAGGTATGTGCTTAGGGACAGAGCTTTCCTAAAAAGGCTCATCATCAATTCATACTTGACCTACCTCTGAGGAAAACATTTCCAATGTTTTTCTGGTAGCTACAGGGCTTTACCAGTTTGTGCATCTTCCCTTGACCCATGGCTCTTCACCCTGCTGCACACTGAAACCACCCGGGAGCCTCCAAGTTTCCAGCACCTGGGCCCCACCCATGAGATTCTGACTTAACTGGGGACTAAGGCCCTGGCACCCAGAGCTCCCAAGTGATTCAAGTTGGCAGCTGGGGCTGTAAACACATGAAGTGATAAGCACACCCGCAGGTGTGATGTGGCTTGCATCAGGTTCCCTTCCAGCTGCGCGATCTGGGGAACGCTACCAACTCCCCAAGCCTCAGCTCCCTCAGCTGAAAGATGGAGATAAAGTCGGTTTCCTACTCAGGAGGCTAAGACAGGAGGATTGACAGTTTGAAGCCAGTTTGAGCAACATAGAGAGACCCTATCTCAAAACAACAACAAAAAAACTAATTTCATTTCATTGTGTGGTTGTGAAGCTTAAAAATGAACATGCAGAAAAAAAGGTGTGTCTATGTATAAATATGAATGTATATATAGATGTGCGTGTGTGAATGAAGCATTTAGCAGAGCACCCAGTATCCCATTTGCTATTGTTATAATCACCCTTTTTGGAGTCTTTAGAAGGGACAAGAGCACAGGTCCCTGGTGGCCTGGAGGCCTGGCCTCAGTTCACGTAGTCTGTGTGCATCCCCAGCTGCTCAGAGCAGCCAGGGAACGCATGTGTGTGTGTGTGTGTGTGTGAGGCATGCCTCTAGGCAGGCAGCTCCTGTTCAGAGTAAAAGACACATCAGAAACTCCCTGTGCTGTGCAGTCGTCACAGTTTCCAGAGACCAGGTGAAGCACCAATAAAAATAACTCACCAGAGCACATAAGAAATGCCAGGTACTTTCCCAAGGGCTTTAGCAGTGAGGTTTCTGATCACCCTGCAAAACAGGTTTTCTTTTGTTCTTTCTCTCTCTCTTTTCCTTTCTTTCTTTTTTGGATCCTCTCCATTTTACAGGTGAGAAAACTGAGGCTCAGAGCCGGTAAGGCAAAGAGTGGCCCAGAGCACAAAGCTAATTACTGCTGTGGAGCAGTCCAGAGGCAAAGAGAGATGACAAGATTCATCCTATAAAATATTTCCCAACTAAGCCGGGCGTGATGGCGCACGCTTGTAATCCCAGTACTTGGGAGGCTGAGACAGGAGGATCCAGGTTTGTGGCCAGCCTCAGTGACTTCGTAAGGCCTGCCAAAACTTAGTGAGACCCTGTTTCCAAATGAAGAATTAAAAAAAAAAAAATAGGGCTAGGGGTGTAGCTTGGAGTTAGAATGCTCCTGGATTCCCTCCCTGGTATCGCAAAAAAAAATTCCCAACCGCATGGAGTTTTTCTACTCACAGAAGCTCTCCCTGGCTGACACCTGGAAGGGGCAACAGTATCCCACTAACTTAGGGATTTGATGAATGCAAGAAAACAAAAGGGGCAGTGGGGAAAGGCAAAGCGTTGTGGCCATGAGGAACAGCAGAGGCGTCCACCAATCTGTGAGGCTGAAATCCCCATGTCCCTGCTAAGAACCCTGGAAGCTTACACAGGCACTGGGAAGTCAGGCTAAGTCCCCACTCTTATTCTCTCCTCCCTGCCTTCAACTGAGCGAAGAATCACAATGATTCTGCCTGAGGGCACAGCCGTGGCCAACAGCCAGTCCTATGAGACCAATGTGAACAAAAACATCCAGTTGGACCAGAGCCTGGAGGCGCTGGTGGCAAGGACCCCAGCAGGCCAGCCAGGCCCAAGCTGGCAAGACCCTGACCTGGCGACAGGAGACTGCAGTGCTAGAAATTGCTGGCGTGCTCTGAAATTATCCAGGAATCATTCTGGAGCAAGTCACTTTAATTTACCAGAGTGGCAAACTGCAATTATTGCTCAAAATGACATTCACTCCTGTATGACAACATTTAATACTCTCTAAAAAAAGTTCCTTAATTGCATGCATAATTTTAAATTACTGTAATTTGCTCAAGATTCTGTGAAAACCTTTCCCCCCTTGAAAGATTTTTAAAAAAAAATCTGAAGGATAATGGAAAGCCTTAAAATTCTACAGCCAAGTTATATAAATTTGGGGGGTGGTTTAGATGTAGGTGACACTAGAGTTTTATAAAACAAAGTAAAAGTGAACAACTCTTAAAATTGCAAGTGTGTTAAAAAGGAAGGTTTATAATCCCAGGAGAGCCAAGCTCATTATAGTATTATGTTGTACCTTTGAATTTGCTGTCTTAAAAAACCTCATATTCAATAGTTTCCTACTTACTTTTCTCCACATTAAAAGAATAGCTCTGTGCTCACACACTCATTAAAGTAGTATAAACAGCTACTGCCATTCTTATTAATATTTCTTTCTTTTTTGTTATCATATAGAATTTTATTAATTGTGGAGAAGCCAAAAGATATACTGTTAGCTAGCATGAAAGATTAAACAAAATTATAGTAACCTAAACTCTAATTTTTATAAAATCTAGGTGAAAAAAATCTTAATACAGATTTTTCATTATGTGAAATCTAAGCTTAGAGTGCTGTCTTCTCCCCTTTCCTTTGGAGTGCGTAGAAAGTAAGTGTCCCAGCATTGGGACACATCTACGATTACAGATTTGAGGCCAGACTCAGCAACACAGTGGACCCTATTCCAAATTAAAAATAAAAAGGGTTGAGGGTGTAGCTCAGAGGTAGAACATCCCTAGCTAGGTTCAAACCCCAGTACCACATAAAGAAACACAAAACAAAAACAAACAAAAAAGGGAGAAAACCAAGCAAGCAAGCAACCCTCTGATGAGGAGCAACACGTTCCCTCTGGTCCCGGAGATGGCTCTCCTGAATTACAAAACTGGCTTCCTGCACATCCACCTATGAAAACCCGCATGCAGGATCTAGCTGGGACAGGGCACTGAGAGCTGCAGTCCAGTGTGTGAGTGGTGATAGACAAAGGAGCAGGTATGGAGCGGGGCAGAGCGCAGGGACTGGGAACAATTCTATAGTGGTGCTCTGTACAAGAGCACCCAGCTAAATAGCAAAGCAAAGCTGAAACGCAACAGGCCCCTGCTCCATCTCTCAGAGTGGGATGAGCTGAGGCACTTTTAATTTTGCAAAGATGCTGTGTCCACCACACAGGAACAGCTACCTCTCTCTACCCTATACCAAGGCCCTTTACTGAGCAGCAGGGCTCTGGGTCAGTCATTCCCAGACTCAGAGCATGGCTAGGTCCCCCCAACAACCAGGAGCTCTAGGTGTGTTTGTGATACCCTAACCTTCACTTGCCAGAGAGATGGAAACAGGAGGAAAGGGCAGAGCAAGCCTCTCACCTCTCGCTGGACATGGGAAACACTCTGCAAGATCGTACCCAGACCATGCCCAAGCTGAGAGTGCTGAGGACAGGTGTGTGGACAGCAAGGTGGGGAGGCAGGAAAGGTGCCAGAGGTGACCACCTCCTAAGGTGGGCATGAGCCTAGGTGAGGAAAGTGGAGGCCAGGTTCCTGGAAACTATGAGCTGGACAAAGGGATCACAGGTTTGAGGCCAGACCCAGCGACATAGTGAGACCTTGTTTCAAAATAAAAAATAAAAAGGGTGGAGGGGTGTAGCTGGGCCTGTTCTTGCTGAGTGTCTCCCATGTCAAACTAGAAGCGTGCTCTGCCCCTTCTGCCGTCTGTCACCAAGTCACTAGATGACCATGTTGGGCCTCCCCTGTGTTACTGAGAGAGGGGAAGGGTACAAGGGGTATTTTGTAGAAGTGATGTAAGGGGAGGATGTGGCTGGCTGGGAAGAGCTTCTGCAGGTGGCCAGAAACATCAAGGCCTAGATGCTGCTGTATGACCTTAACCAGTCATTTGGCCTTTGTGTGCTTTTGATTCTCACACTGCATTGAATGAGGAAGGAAAATCTATCTTGAAAAGCAGAGCAGAATATTGTGACATGAAAGCCACTGGTTGTGGAGCTAAGAAGTTCTTGGCTCAGCAGCCTGCTGACCTGATACTCTTTCCATAGAAATGTGGGCATACGTGAAACCTCTAGTCAGTTATTCTGTGTTGCCATCACTCTGTGTCACTTGCTAATGCTCAATTTCCTGGGAACCATAAAGAGATAGTACCGATTAGTAACCTAGATGCTTTAAACGTCCAGTTTCAGCCAGGCTTGGTGGCACTCGCCTATAATCTAGCACTTGGAAGGCTGAGGCAGGAGGATTACAGGTTCGAAGACAGCCTCAGCAAGTGGGAAAAGAGTCATGGGACATTCCTCTCGCACTGCCAGCTGCTAGGCCGGGGCTCTGCTCACCTTCACATTGGGAGTGTAGAGATTCCTGAGAGAGGCGAGGGCAGCAGATAGTCCCTCGGTGCTGTACCCAATCCACAGGGCTTGCAGGTGGCTTGAGGAGATTCCAGTCTTCTTACTGAGGCCCTGGAAACAACCAGAGACAGATCTCCTGAGTGCCTCCCTCCCACCTTCAGCATCAGTTTAAAAGGAAGCTCCAGAGAGGACAGGCAGGTCCTAGAGGCAAGGCACCAAGAATGCCTGGACCTGTGAGCCTTCCCCGCCTAAAATCAGGGGATCAGCCTGTCTTTGTTACAAAAATTGCTCAGCTGGGGGCAGAAATGGCAGATAAAGAGAAATCTTCCCTTTAGAGAAGTTAGAAGAATAAATGATAGAACTAGAGAATTTTCGTCTGTAACTCCAATGAGTGAATGAGTCTGGTGGTGACCGGTAATGGTTGAAAGCATGACAAAACAAAAAGTGAACACAAACTCTTGCCTCCTGACCAAGAAACTCTTATGACCACAAAGTAATCTTGATATCCTGCAGGAGAGAATGTGGCCACCCAAACCTGATTAGGCCTCTAGATACAACCCCCTAGTGATAGGAAGTTGAGGGGAGAGGGGAACACCCTGAAATGCACCACAGAAACCAAGCACACAATCAGAGCTCTGTGATGTGAAATTAGGTAGGCCAAGGAACTCAAGTTCTCTGACACGTAGATAACAATCAAACAAAAGAGAATGAAGTGGGAAGCAGGGAGTGGTGGCGCACACCTGTAACCCCAGGACTTGGGAGGCTGAGATACACAGATTCAAAAGGAGAACCTCAGCAACTTAGGGAGACCCTGTTTAAAAATGAAACATAAAAAAGGCTGGGGGTGTAGCTCAGAGGCAAAATGCCCCTGATTTAATATTCTGTGCTACAAAAAAAAGACAGGGTAGGGGAGTGGGAACTTAGGGTAAAAAGAAATTTAAAAGGGACTCAAAAGGAGAAAAAGTTAAACTCAGCCATAGCATTTAGATGTGCTCTCATGTGGTAAACTACAAAGAAATGCAAGGAAAAGATTTGTTAGGATGGTGGTTACTTTCAGTCAGGAGGGAAGGTGTCATGTTTGGGATATAGCTCTTGGAGGGCTTCTGAGAGGGCTCACAAAGCTGTCTAAAGTCTCAAAAAATGCGAAATGACAACACAGAGAGCCTTCCTCCTCCTGGTAAGCACCTCACCTTGAAAATGTGCGCCTTGAGGATATGGTGGCCCAACTCCATGGTCTGCTGGCGGTTCAGCTTGCCCTCTTGTCGAGAGAACATAAACGCCAGGAGAGCGTGTCCGCTCCTAGGATGAGAAACACAAAGGCTTGTGACAAAAGATTCTGTCCTGCCACCCTTGACACATAGTCCTTGAGCGATAGCCCCAGTCTTCCTGACAGCTTCAGGGCCACCACACAGACTGGGTGGACTGCTATCTCTTCACAGTGATGACAGGCACTGCTTGTTCTTCCAGTCATTTTCAAGGTTTTTTCCTGGATCCCCATCTCTGTGGATGACCTACACTGTGGCCTGCTCATCACCCATCACTCTTTCATACTTGAGCTGCTGACTCAGTGGCCTTCAGGCCGCCCGTCAAGAGCATCACCAATGGGGTAGACTTAGCCAAAGGAAAGGCCTTAGAGTAGGAAGGAAAGAAAAAACCAGACCTTGTTTAGCAGAGGCGCATGATTAGTAATGCCTATTATTCCAGGCTTTGGTGGAACACAGGTAACTGGCTTGCTGTGGCTCAGAGCCTGGTGGGTGCTTAGCAGACGTCATTCACTTATCCCCCCACTAATGGTTCCATGAAGGAGCCATCCTACCATTTGCCTTTCCATGTCTGTCTCCTTGTGAACACCAAAATAGATTAAAGGTTTAAATGTGAGATTTAAAATTACAAAAGTACTAGAAGAAAACATAGGAGAAATGCTTCAGACCATGGAATGGCAAGAATTTTTTTTGGATACGACTACAAAAGCACAAGGAGCAACAGTAAAAATAGACGATGGAATGACAAACTAAAAAAATCTTTTGCATAGCAAAGGAAACAAAAGAGTAAAGAGAAAACATACAGAAAGGGAGGAAATATTTGCAAACTCTACATCTGATAAAGAGTTACATTTAAAACATATAAGGAACCTTAAAAACTTGAGAGAAAACCAAAACCAAAATGCAAATAGCTTGGTTTAAAAATTAGCAATAGACCTAAATAGACATTCCTCAAAAGATATAAAACACTTCTGAGTACCTGCAAAAATACTCAACATCACTAATAATTAGGGACATGCAAATCAAAATGACAATGAAATACCACTTCGCTCCAGTAAGAATGATATATTATTAAAAAGACTAAAGATAACATGTGTTGCTGGGCATCATGGTGCATGCTGGTAATTCCAGTATTTGGTAGGCTGAGATATGAGAATTACAGGTTTGAGGCTAAAATGTAGTAACTTACTTAGACTCTATCTCAAAATAAAAATAAAATAGGGCTTGGAGTGTAGAAACCCCCTGGGTTCAATCCACAAAAAAATAAACACCACAAAAAATAAAAAGGGCTGGGGGTGTGGCTTGGTGGTAAAACAACTCTTGGTTCAATCCCCAGTGCCATTAAAAAAAAAAAAATAGCAAGTACTAGTGAATTCTAAGATTTCCTAATAACTTGGGAGGATGCCTATAATATGTTAGGCAAAAGCCCCTCACAAAATAAATAAACAAAATTTTAAAATTAACAAGGAAATAGAGAAAACAGAAATAGGAGCCAGTGTGGTAGTGCATGCTGGTAATTCCAGTTACTTGAGAGGCTGAGGCAGGAGGATCATAAATTCGAGACCAGCCTGAGCAACTTATATATTGTCTCAAAAGAAAAAACAAAAAGGGCTGGAGATGTAGCTCAGCGGTAGAGCGCCTATGGGTTCAGTCCCTAGTACTACAAAACACAAAAAACAAAACAGAAATTGGACAATAATTCTAAGAGAGTAAAGATGGTCTGTACAATGTCTAAAAATAAAAAGTGAAATGCCATTGCCTCTGGATGCTGGACTTTCCTCTTTGTTTTCCCGTATAACTGAGGCAAAAATACAACTACCCATGGCAGGGGGGAAAAGACTAGCATCTTTCAAGACCCTACCCAAATATCACCAGGTATATGAAACATTTTCCAGAAATTGCATCCCTCCACTGGAGGCTTCTCAGAACCCCTTTCCTCAAGTCCTAACACATCATGCACCTCCTAGCATTGTCCTTCCCTCCTCATCCAGCATCCATCCTGGGATCCTCCAGAGGGCAGGGTCCTCGTCCCAGGCACCTCTGTATCTGCCAGAGCAGGACCTCAAAAACTGTTGCTGAATGAACCAGAGGCTCTTTCCAACAGCATCCTCTATTTCCTCTGTGTGCTGAATGGAGCTCAAGTATCCCAAGGTTCTTGGGAAAGGGTTGATAACCACAGACTCTGGTTAGCCCCCTCCAGGTGATGTCCCCACACAAACCATAGGAACACAGCAGCACCCAAGAGTCTGCGATCACTAATACTAACCAGTCATTGCTCCACCCTCACCTCTACCCTATGCTGCGTGAACTTAATGCCCCACTACTCAAAATGAAGTGAACCTTCCTGATGGCTATGGTCTCACTACTTCTGCCTGGAACCCTAGCAACATGCTCTGTACCTCCTAAAGTCTTCCCATTCATTTTCACTTCTCTACAAACTCATCTACAGCCTTTCTAGAAAATGCTCTGATATCACCGGGCATGGTGGCACATGTCTGTCATCTCAGTACTTGGGAAGCTGAGAAAGGAGGATCAAAGGTTTAAAACCAGACTCAGTAACTTAGCAAGATTCTCAGAAACCTAGGGAGACCCTGTTTCAAAACAAAAAATAAAAAGGGCTGGGGGTATAGCTTGGAGATAGAATGCCTCTGGGTTCAATTCCCAGAAACAAATACACACACACACACAGGAAAAAATGCTCTGACTTTTCCTAGATAATCATCCGACTTGACTAGCTAAGTCACAGAGCACGTTTCACCTAGCTATTATGGTCTGGCTATCAAAAGATAAAACCAATCTGGAGCCCAGTGTCAACTAGGAAAACAGCTGCCACCACCTGGAAAAGCAGCTAGACCTTTGGGGTCAGCGTGAAGTCGGCGTGTGTGGGGAGATGGTGGTTGCAAGGCTCACAGGTGCATTTTGGTTTCTGGACCTCAGCATCTGGCCCAATGCCCATTATGGTCCTATGGGGATAGTCTAGCAGCTGGCCAGCCCTGCTACTAGAGTGTGGGGGGGGGCAGTCCTGACTGGGGACAATCCTGATTCAAGAGCACGAAAACGCAGGTCAAGGCCAAGGCTAGACTGGAGTGGAAGGCTTGGGCACACCTTCGTCTAAAAGTACCTGCACCTTCAAATACTCACTCTCTCTCCAAAGTCACACGACAGAGGGGCTGGCCTCCCCCACCCTCCTGTGTCAAGCAGCCTGGTCGTCGAGGGCCCAGACTTGGACACTGAGTAGAACCACTAAGACAAAGGGGCCAGGCCAATTATCGAGCTCTCCTCCAGGCTTAGACACCTCTGATCCCTGGGACCAGGTGCTGCTTGTTCAAAAGGGAGGAATTTTAAACTAGAAATATTTCCCACCACCACTCCTCCTTCTGCCAAAAGGGGCAGAAAACAAAGCAGAAAAACTGAATTATTCATTCCAGGTTGCCTTTCCATTAAAGCTCTCTCCGGTGCACGGACGCCCTGCAGAGGTGCCGGAAGCGCCTACACACCTGGGCTCGCACAGGAAGGCTGTGCTTTCACCATCTGCTCTCCAGACCAGCCACTCCCTGAAGGACGGGTGGCAGAACATGCGGGTTTTGTCTCGCCTCTTAATGAGGAAGCAGGAGAGGGCGTCCATCCTCTGTTGAAAGTCTTCCCAGCCCTGCTCGCCTTGGATGTGGCCAGCATTGATAGCTTGGAAAATCTGCTCGTCGGTCATGGGGTGGAGGGATGCTAGGGCCACGTTGAGGATTGGAAGTGCTCTCTCAAAGGCGGACTGGGTCATGAACTTCATATTGCACTGCAGCAAATAGAGCTCAGACAGCGACACGGGCACCACTTTGTAGCTGGCACTCTTAATGACCAGGTGTCCCCTCTGGAAGAGGTCCAGGGTGAGTTTGAGGTACAGGTAGGAGCCCAGGCTCCGCAGCACCAGGTGGCTGCTGACCTTCCCGATGAGGGCTGCGTCTGCCTTGCCATTCAGGGAGATGTTGCTGAGGATGTCCTGGCTACTGTGGACTCGGTGCTGGACATAGGCATGCAGGTCGCTGTGGATGTCTTTGTTGTCTGGGAAGTCATCTAAGGAAAGCTTGACGAAGGGCAGTGAGCTTATGATTTCCTGCAGAAAAACAAAAATCCCCAGTGTCACTCTGCAGATTCCTTTTTTTAAACTTTAGTTGCATTTTAAACCAGGTTCACTAGTTTTCTTTCAAGGAGGATTTTCATGGATTACAGGGACTCATTGTTTTGTATTAAAACGTGTAATAGGATAAGGCACAGATAAAAAGCTTATGTGAAAGAAATCCTCATGTGAGATAGAATCAGTAAAGGCTTTCCCAAGGCTCCCGTTGAGGAGAGCCCAGAGCACACAGGAGCAAGCAAGCCACTAACAGCAGACAGGCAGTGAGGCCGAGCAGGTGATCCAATCCCCATAATCCTTACTCTGTGCAACTGGCTATATAACACGGATAAATGCTGCACATCTAAGAACACAGCCAGACACCCAGATAAGAGGCCTCCCTCTCTGTGCATCAGGTTCTCGGGCTGTGCAACCCAACCAGGAAACCTGAGACTGCCCCCAGGCTGTGACCCTTGACGGAATGTGGCAGAAAGCTGGCTACTACACTGTTGCATGTTATAGTTTTTTTAAATTGAAGTTTGAGTAAACTTTTAAAGTGAAGTATGACAAAAATCATAGTGGCACAGTGTTGTTAAATTTTGTTTTGTGTAGTACTAGAGATTGAACCCAGGGACATTCTACCACTGAGCCACACCCCCAGCCCTTTTTATTTTTTATTTTAAAACAGTCTTGGAAGCTGGGCACAGTGGCACATGCTTGTAATCTCAGTGCTTGGGAGACTGAGACAGAAGGATGGAAGGTTTATGGCCAGCCTTAGCTACTTAGTGAGGTCCTCCCCAACTTAGTGAGACACTGTTTCAAAATAAAGAATTAAAAGTAGGGCTGGGGGTGTAGCTTTGAGGTAGAATAATGCCTCTGGGTTCCATCCCCAGTACTGTTACACACACACACACACACACACACACACACACAGTCTTGATAAATTATAGCACACTGGCCTCAAATTAGCGATAATCCTGCTCAGATTCCCAAGTACTAGGATTACTTACAGGTGTGCACTGCTGCACCTAGCTGTGTCATTAATTTTCACAAAGACAAATATACCTGTGTACACAGTAGCCAGAGACAACATTAGCAGCTTATGGAAGCCCATGTTCCCTTCCTGACTCTCCCTCATTCCAAAGATTAGCATAGCCCTAACAGTACAGAGGACCCCTGCCTGTTTTTTTTGTTTACTTTTCTTTTGTTTAGCCTTCTCACTATAATTGAATGCTGTAACTGTAGGAAGAGGGTGGAGTGCAATCACTCCCATTTCACATGGATGCTAACTGGACCTCAGAACACACATAGCCAGGAGGTGAAAGATGGGACCCATTTCTGTGCTTCACTTGTTGCCAAGTTACACTGAGTAAAAATGACTGAAAAGCACAGGAACCAAGTGCCCATAAAAAGAAACATCAAGCCAGGTGGGGTGTAATTTCAACTATGTGGGAGGCTGAAGCAAGAGGGTCACAAATTAGAGGCCAGCCTAGGACACCTGAGTGAGGCCCTGTCTCAAAACAAAATAAAAAGAGTTGCAGATGTTGGTCAGTGGTAAAGAGCTTGCCTAGCATGTGGGAAGCCTTGGGCTCACTCCCAGATACTACAAAAAACAAAAAGACAATAACAACAAAATCAAGTTCAATTGAGGTCTAATCCCTGGTTTAGTAAGGAAAACAACAACAACAATAAAAAACAAAACAAAACAAAAAACCACTTGCTATTTTTAAATAGATATCATCATAAAAATCTAATGTCTTTACTGAAAAAGGTATAGTCAATGGTTAAAATATAATTTTAGGGACAGGTAGAGTCAATGGTTAAAATATAATTTTAGGGTTCAAATGAAGGGGAAGATAAAGAAAAAAAATCCCTCTTTACCTCACTACAAACGTTACTGGATATTGAAGATTTAAAAAAAAAAAAAAAAAAGCTCAGAATAGGCTTTAAAATCTTGCTCATCTTTAACTCTTCCCTTCAAAAAAAAAAAAAACCTCACAGGGCTGAAGGTACAGCTCAGTGGAAAGAGCATGTGCTTAGCATATACAAGGCCCTGGGTTCTATCCCCAGCACCACAAACAAAACAAACCCCACAAAGACCCTCTGTAAACCTATGGAAACAACTACTAGCAGAAATAGCTCTTAACTGTAGTAGACTAGTTGGCAGAAACCGCAGCCAACCCAGTATTCTGAATTATGGTAACCTGGAACTCTACAATGCCATTTAGCATCTTGATAAATATTCTTTGGAGGCCACAAAGGTCAGAGTTTTGCCCTTTGGGACTCTTTGGGTTGATTTTTCAAAGTCCTGACCTAGTTTTCAATTCAGCAGTCAAAGGGTTTGCAACAGTTTAGGTTATTTGTATTTATCACTGTACAACTGAGATATGGGGATTGGAAGGAGGTTTGAGAATTCTTTTATTACCTGAAAATTTGCTCTTACAGTTACAATCAACTTCAGCCAGGCAGGAAATTTAGAAATAATTTTGGTAATAAATGAAGAAAGCGTATCTCCATAATCAGGTTTATGAAACTCAGCTTCATTTAAGCCATCTATCAAAATAATGTATTCTTCTTCAGGAATTTTCTGCTCTAAAGGAGAAAATAATTTTTTTTTTTCAAATTGTGAAATTATACATTTCTATAACATGGCACCACCCAGTATATTTTAATGCACAGTTTAAAGTGTTAGCAAAAACTAAAAAGGTTTACATATGGCAGAAGACATGGATTTCACAGAAGCATATTTTCTATTAAATTTATAATGAAAACCTGAGCACAGAGCCAAAAGAAAATCAATTCTCGCAAAACAGTTTTCAGAAACATATTGCATTACACACATTAGCAGAATCTCAATCATGTATATAATACAGTTAGCTCTTCACAAGCCGCTGCCACTAGGGTGGTCTACAGCAAAGATAACTAATACTCAGAGACCAGAAATGGAAAAGACACTAGGTCTCCTATTAGAACGCCTCAGTGGGTTCCAGGCAAGGAAATCTGACCTCCCCCATCACGGGTTAACCCTGCCACTCAAGCCATATGGTGGTAAGAGGTCTGCTTTACAGACTCCTAGTGCAGGGCCCTTTCCCCCAAAGCCCAAGTATAGTTTTGTACCTACCAGTGCCAGTTTTCTGCCCAGAGAATGGAGAAATGATGACAAATCTGTCTCAATCCCTCTCTCTAGCACCTTCTGGCAGAAGTGCTATGTAGACAGGTAACTAGCTCAATAGGTATGGAACAAAGGAGGAAGGATGAAAGCTTGAAGGGCCCATAATGTCCTTAATACCCTCTACTTTGAAGAATATTTGGTGTTTTGGGGTGGGATCAAATGGAAGCCTCTAGATATGGCTTTGGATTTCAAAAGACATGCTGGACAATTTCCCAAACAGTCTGCCTATTCCCCTGCCACCTAGAAATGTGAAGTACTTAGGCAAGTCTTCAGGATAAGTCATCTAAATAGCTTATAGTTATGTGGGAGGCCAGAATAGCTTCCTTGAGATGAAGGATTGCTGAGCTGAAGACAAGCAGAGGCAGAAAACTTCTCTGCCTGGCTTTTAAGCTTAAAAGCAGTACATAAATTTGCAAAGGTATCCCCCTACTAGTTTCGATGAAAAAGGACCAAAGTTAATCAATGAAGACAACACTCATCAGCTGGAATCTATGTATCAGCCTTACTAACTAGCCCTTATTGACCATTAGCTTCCCCATATATTTACTTTCCTATAGTTTCCATCTCCAGAAGCCTAAGCATGTCTTCCACTTTTCTAAAAATCACTGGATTTTTTGTTTGTTTTTGCTGAAGATCCCTTAGAAGCCAGAGTTTGAAAGTACCTGCCCTGAGTTGCCTTTTCCTGAGGTTTCTCCCATGTGGCGTGCACTGCACCCATTAATAAACTCACTTGTTTTTCTCCTTGTTAATCTATTATTGGTTCATTCCATAGACTCAATATTAAGGCTTCAGAGGACAGAGAGAATGTCTCCTCTCCCTATAGCTACAAACTGGCTTCTCTGGAACTGTTCAACTGTAGGACTCATTCTTACTAGAGATGTTTCACTAAGAACTATACCACTGAGGGGTGTAGAAGGATCTCAGGGAGATTCTGACTCTGAGGAGGAGATCAGATGTGCACTGATTCATCTACGCCCTCTCCCTGCCAGCCACCCCAGGGCTGGGCTGACCACTTTCCTTCTAAGGACCACGTGAGCATCCTGTAACTGGGGAGGGGGCTTTGGGAGGTACCGTTTCTCAGGGTTGTGAGCGGCTCCAGCACTCCTCTCTTGAAAGCGGCCACGGGGTCCTGCACGCAGGACCTGAGGCTCAGCATGCCCTGCAGCTGCGGCTCCTTTATCAGAAGGTCTCTGTAGGCGGCCAGCTGATGGGACCGGCAGAGCAGAGCTGCGATGCTGTGCACAAACTCCGGCACCAGGCACGTGTACGTGTTATCAGCCTGGCAGTAATGGTAGGCAACCACCTACGGCAGAAGCAGAGCTTGAGTCAGCATTACCCTGCCCTCTCCACATAGCTTCTTCCACAGCCTCCAATAAGAACAGAACTCTGCCTCTTCAATGGAGTAACAAGATACACTGCATCTATCCCCCAAGACCAAGTCACTAGTTAGCTTAATTGATTCATTTCTTCCTTCCTTCCTTCGTGTGGCTTGCTAAGTTCTCGACAGACCTTTAATTGCAGCCACAAATTCACCTTGATGAGCACAAAAATGAGCATAACTTACTCTGTATTGAATATAAGCAGTTAGAAATCGTGTATAAAGCTCAAAGCCTACCCTGGCTCCAAGCCCTTCCAAGGGACCCCAGTGCTCTTGACTTTGCCATCTGTGGTATATTTCTGTTGTCAGAAACAGCAACATCACTTTAGGGAACCCCCTGCTGACCCCAAAAAGCAGGTGATCAAGTTGGTGGCTCTGAAATCTGGGCTGCAAAGCCACAGCTGCTTCTTTGCTTCTTCCTCCTGGGCGGAAAGGCTCAAGCTCTTGGCCCCTCACCCACCCACCTTTCTTCAAGGAGCACTGGAGAAGTTCAACAGGGACAGCGAAGCATGAAAAGCAGAAATGACTGGATTTTTGGCTGCCATGTGAAGGGGCACATGGGAAGAGACAGGGAGCTGCCCAAGTACAGGGAGTATGAGGAGTAGCCCCTGGCTCCCATGGATCTGCAGTGGCAGCAGGTTATAGGTTAGTGAGACCCAAGGAAAGTGTCAGTCAGAACTCTTGGGAATGGGAGATATGCTCTGGAGAAATGGGAAGTCCAACATGCTTCCAAATGAAGATGGAAGGAAGAATTTAAGTATGAGTTGAGGAAGCTAAAAAGGGCCAAACCCTTGTGCAAAGTGCTCTGTTTCAGAAGGGTCTGAGTTACCACTAGCTCACTCACTAAGCTCTGCACCCCCTGTGTCAAGAGAACCACCAGCCACAGTGCACAGGTGAGGGTGAGAGGCTCCAAGGTTAAGGGCCATGACAGGGACGGAGATCTAGAGTGAGATTCCCAAGGCTGTGAATTCTTAGACATGGACTGGCTTTTCTCAGGCCACCCTGGAACCACCATGGGACCTCTCGTTGATTAAATGTATCATGAGCACTGAGAAGAAAGCTGAGTGCTCTTCAGCTCTCATCTGGACAGAGGTGAGCAGGAACACATATGCAAAGACCTGTGAGCTTGTGCAAACTGCCGCGAGGCTGCTGGCACCATGGTCTTGCCTGGTGTTGGGCAACCCAACAGTAGATGGAGAAGTCACTTTGGAGCCGCAAACAGCCATTACATTAATAAAGTGAATTTAAATTGCCAGAGTATATTATTGGATGTAAAAATAAGCATACTTTGGTAATGTGTTTGCTTCAATTATGTGTGCATAAAATACATCTAGTGTAATATGTATTTCTTAGAGTGGGTCACGATCAAAGGGGTTTGTTTGAAAACTCAATATAGCAGGGTGGCTGTGGAGTCCACACTGCATCCCTCACCTCAGGTCACCTGGTCACAACCACAGGACTGTTCTGAAGTGGCAGTCAGGGCTGATCATGCCACGCGCTACTGTTATCTGGGAGCAGACAAAATGGAGGGGCCAAGCAGCATTTGTTTCAGTCCCTTACACCACCCTTGTCCCCAGGGGCAGCCTCAGGAGGTGCCCCTCATGGCTGCCATCTCTAGTGGTTCTCCATCTCCACCACCTTGGCCAGCGGAGACCCAAGCAGCTCATGAGGGCAAGACATGTAACCACTTTATGCCCAAGGTGGTTCCTGAACCAGTGATGATGCAGAGCAGGAAGAACATTTCAGGAGGTCCTTGACAAGTGTGCATTTAGGAAGGGAAAGTCAGCCAAGTCTCTTTTACAACGTCATAAGAAACCTCTGACAGAAAGACACAGGGGACCAAAGGTCCCCAGCAACAGAGCGTAGGGAGAACAAATCTGGGTCAGGTTAAAAGCACCCAATCTCCTGCTCCCAGAGCAGACCAAGAGAACAGGTGCTGAGGGCGCGCACAATCTCTCCTGCAGCTTTGAGGAACTCATTCAATCTACTGTTTTAGATGGATAAAAAGTCTACTGCCGGGTCCTTAGATGTTCATTCTCATTAATACTTTTCACTTGGAGTACTCTATCACAATTCTAGTGAGATACTTAAGCAGTTGTTCCAATCTTAGGATCCCTTTTCCAATTCACTTCTCAGAGACCATACTAGCCAATCTCTGTCTGCTTACCTTAGAAGCAAGGTATTTCACTGCATCCTCTCTTGGCCTCTGGTTTTCAGGAGTGCCAGCCCCGGTTGGGGTTTTGGCTGCACTAAGACCAGTGGTAGACGAACTTGGTGAAAGCAATGGAGTGAAAGGAAGATCCTGCGAGGGATCTGCTGCTGGAGAAGAGACCCACCTCGTTATATCATCAGCACAGGGGTGTGATGGATGGAATATACTTCTTGATTGGTCTGAGAAGTGTTTTAATAGGTAGTGAGTGAACATGGCCCCCAGTGAGGGCTCTGATGAGCGTGCCAGCCCTGCCCCATCTCCCATGCATGCAGACCGCTCCCCAGAGGACCACTGTTTCCAATTTCCCTTATTAGATTCTTTTTAGTCAAATAAAAAGAAAGAAAGAATCTTGCATGACTCCCTTGTTTTGGTCTGGTAATGGGTTTCTTGCATGTAAAATAAACAGAGAGTAGAATAGTAAAATACTTGGTTCCTCTATCTCACAGCTGAGTCTCACTTCTTCTTTATACTTTTCATAAATTCAGTATAGAAAACAAAGGCTGTAGTTGGGCGTGGTGGCGCATGCTTGTAATCCCAGTACTTGGGAGGCTGAGACAGGAAGAGGATCTGGGTTCGCGGCCAGCCTTAGCTTACTTAGGCCCTCTGCAACTTAGTGAGACCATGTTTCAAAATAAAGAATTAAAAATAGAGCTGGGGGTGTAGCTCGGAGGTAGAATGCCCCTGGGTTCAATCCCCAGTACCTTAAAAAAGAAAAGAAAAAAGAAAAAGAAAACCAAGGCTGTGGTAAACAGGATATAAAAGAATTTGAAGATAAAGAGTGAGCTCAGCAACTTAGTGAGGCCCTCAACAACTTAGTGAGACCCTGTTTTAAAATGAAATATTAAGCTGGGTATGGTGGCACCTGCCTGTAATCCCAGTACTTGGGAAGCTGAGACAGGAAAACTGCAGGTTCAAGACCAGCCTCAGCAACTTAGTGAAACTCTCAGCAACCTAGTGAGAGCCTGTTTCCAAACAAAAAAAATAAAAAAGGGCTAGATGTATAGCTCAGAGGTAGAATGCCACTAGGTTCAATCCCCAGTACCAAAAAGAAAATAAGAGAGAGGGAAAAACATTAAAAAGAATTCTATATTAGACTCCATATGGCTTATCCTTTCAGGAGCCCAAGATCTTGGTTTTAGGACCAAAACTTCCCCAAGGCACTTAATCAGGCCTCCCTGTCCCATCCCTGCCTGTATAAAGAGGGAAGTATGGGTTCCAGGTCAGGAGGACATCAGGAAAGCTAGCCTCACCCCAGTTTGTAGCTAAATACACGCTATGACAGATGGAAATATTCAGATAGTTCACTTAGTATATGATCACAAACCTGATAGAGTGGCTGGAACAACTTAAGGAAAACTGGTAATTTATGTCTACTCAAATATCAATTTCCTCCCTCTATCTTATATTAATATAATAAACTAGACAAGTAATTAAATGTGAACATACTTTTAGGTGATGAGCCGGGGCTGTTGGAAGCAATCTGCCTCATGCGGCTCCCATGGCAGCTCAGTGCCACCAACTTGGAAATGATTGCTGTCTTCCCGAATCCCACGTTGCCAACAACAACCGCTCCTCTATTTTCTGCCAGTTCTGTGTTCCTCAAGTTTTCTTCTATCTGGTGAAAGAGCCAATCCCTTCCCACAAACACGGAGTCTGTTGTGATGCTTGGTACTTCAAACAGAAGGGGTTTCAACAGAATGTCTTGTGGCTTGTAGGGAGCAAATCGTGCTTTTAAAAACAAAACA
>PVLC010007118.1:0-65143 GCA_004027655.1 Graphiurus murinus | reverse complement strand
GTGCCTCACTAGGTAGCTGAGGCTGGCCTCGAACCCGGATCCTCCGGTCTCAGCCTCCCAAATGCTAGGATTACAAGCTTGTGCCACGACACCGGCTCTAATTATTTATTCTTGTAGAGAGCTAAGAAGCTTCTTTGTTTTATAATTAGGTGTCTCATAGGAACTTAAGAATTTCTAACTTACCCGGGCATGGTGGTGCACACTTATAATCCCAGTACTTGGGAGGCTAAGACAGGAGGATCCGGGTACACAGCCAGCCTCAGCTACTTAGTGAGGTCCTCTGCAACTTAATGAGACCCTGCTTCAAACTAAAGAATAAAAAAATAGGGCTGGGGGTATAGCTTGGAGGTAGAATGCCCCTGAGATCAATCCGCAGTACCACAAAAAAAAAAAGAATTTTTAACTTAATGATATCAGACATATTTTATAAAGTAATTTATCTGGAATAACTTTTGCCAAATGTTCTTTGGTTGTAACCATGATACATAATGGAGCTGTATTTCTGATATGATTTTGATAAAAATAAATCTAGCTTTACTAATCATGAACCACAAGCACACAGTCCACATTGCTTCTGGTTATTAGTCTAGATGAAATCCTTCTGAATTTATAAATGCAAATAAAAAAATCCTATTTTTTCTCTCTTTAGCTTCTATGTGCCAAAGTAAATTGTCACAATATTCAAAGCTTTATGTCTTATAAATGTATTGTTTGTGTTTGCGCTCATTGATTTTTGGCTTTAATTCAGGTTTCCAACTTATTCTCAAGTAAATATGAAACAAATGCTTATTAATTAATTTCATTACTTCAGTGTTTCAGCTCAGAGATTATAGCTTATTACATTCCAAATTTTAAAAGGTTAACAATTGATCATAAAAACTGATACTGAATTTTCTTCTTATCCCACGTCCTCACAAATAAAAGCTATGGTTTTGAATTCATTTCTGAGATAAAAAGTTGAAATAATTTTATCTGTTGCTGAAAACTAAGTTCTATAAACATGGCAAAGTTTGCTAGAATTATTATATTAACTCTTAAGCAGCTAAAGGGAAGGGAGAAGATAAAATTGTCTCACAATATAGGACTTCTCTCCTTCAGCCTCAGGGATTTCCCAAGATTATTTCATTTCAGAGATACCTGGCAGAGAAGAGATTCAAATCTTTTTATGGGATCAAGACCACATTAATGATTTGATGAAAGAATTGAGTCAGAATATGATTACTAAAGTGTATATGTCTCTGAGTGAATATCTCCACCACGTCAAAGAGATGAACATCTAACCTAAACCTGGTAGAAACGAATTCCCTCAAGTGCCACTATGTAGCCTCACGCTCTAGTATATTGTTCTCCAAAAATATGAGGCTCTAATTCCACCACTCAAATAGCTACCAACACCACAGACTCTCATGGCTAGTGTTACAAATACAATTAAGGTTTGCTCAACTTCTGAGTGCCCACACTGCACTTATGTCCTCTAACATTTTCTTTATCGATTACAGTTTCAATGATCAATTACCAATATAATCATCAGTTCATATATTGCTTTTACTAATGGTAGAAACTGAGTTTCACAGAATCAGTAAACAGACGCAAATAGTACTCAACCTCTCTGTAAGGCCAAATGATGACCCGCCCTTTGCCTCTGTGTGAGATTTTCACCTCAAATGGCCTCTTTGCTTTGGTCTTTTTTTTTTTTTTTGTCTACCTCCTGAATTTATGTAATTTCTTTAAGATTCACTACAAACATGCAACTCAGCCTAAATACTTTTGCCTTAGTTCCGAGTTAAATGCTGAACCTTTTTCTTATAACTCTTAGGAGCCATTACATCTCAAGATAGTTTTGATATATTTGAATTTCCTATAAAACAAGATTTAAAATCTTTAGAGAGAGTGTTCTATGTTACTTGTCTTGATTTCCATAATATTTAGCATTGGTTGAAATGTATATACTAATTTTTAAATTACTCCAAAATGAAATGATTATGATTATCCATTATGTCTAGGTATTAAAAGATGAAAAAAAAATAAACGAAAATATTCTACATGTTCATTTAGAAATGTTTGCAATGCATTGTGTGCAAGATGGTGCTCAAAAAGAAAGTTGTGTGGAATATATGTGCAATGCTTTAAAAATTAAAATAGGAATATGTATTCTCAGTTATTAATGAGATGATAAAAAAAGCATCAAGATATATACTTTCATCCCAGATCTCTTTCATAAATCAACCAATCAATCAATAAATAAATATCAGAAATGTTCAATGTCAATGTGAGGCTGTCATGATACACAGATGAATGCCTACTTTACAGGAGCCAAGCCAATGAATTCCTAATGTACCATGCAGCCCCTGGTATTCTGAGAGTGGAGCCCTGCATCAAATAGGCTGCCTTCACTGGAAGCCCTTAGAGCAAGCATGGGATTCAGGCTGCATCTTCCAGTTCACCTACAGGTGACAGTGGGTGTTGTCTGCAGTCCAACAAGAGCAGCAGTCACCAGTCACCATGGTCCCATTTGGAGCTGCTTGGATTGAAGGAGCACCTCAGCTAGCATCAAGGCAGCAACCCTCCAAGGCTCCCAACGGGCCTGTGAGGATAAGGAAACTCTTGGAGTGGTTATGTAATTCTTGATGCATGCATGCCCTCATCCCCTGCTGGTCTGAGAAAAGAGATTAAAAAGTACTGTGATATATATGGGTACTTCAGTGGCTGTATGTGACTAAAAATGAGAGTTTTTTAAGTTAAAATTATTTTTCTAAATGAGTTTTGGAGTTGAGTCTCATTACTCTGGAGAAATCTCTGATATGTATGAAAACTCATGCACACAAAAGCCCTTTGAGTAAGGCAAATATTTTATTTCATATCTCTTCAAAATAATGAGGATTTCCTGAGATCAGATGATTTATATTCTCCTTAATATCACTGCTGCATTTTGAATAAGGGTGTTATATAAAAATTTTAGGTTTTTTTCCCCTACTTTGGACAAGGCATGCTCCTTTTTATGGATTCCTGAAGATGATTTAAGTGCTAATGCTTAGGTGCTAATGGGAATTTTGTTTCATCAAAATGCTTAATCCTTTTATTGCTATTTTAAAATGCATTAGCAAGCATTATTCAAATTTTGTGCAATATGCAAACATGTGCATCACAATGATATCTTACTTATAGAGATCTGAACCTTCCAATTCATTTCTATCAACAAAGAAATTACCATATTTCTTCAAAGAGGCATGCATATCTTATAATATCTTATAATGTTTTAAACACCACTGAAAATATTTTAATGAGGAAAATAAGATTTTATTTATTGAAAATAATGTACTACTGCTATTTAAAATTGAAAATCAATGATTAAAATAACTTTCATCAAAATTCTGTTAATAATTAAGTTTCTTTGCCTAGTCTCATTGAAAAAGTAAAATCTATGTTGTCATAGATTCTTCCTGTGTTTGGACAATTATGTTTTCAATGTGGAAAGTAATTTTCAGTGAGTAGAAGAAAAATGAAAGTTAATCTTATTAACTTAGAGAAGAAACCTGCAAAAATACTTAAACGATAGAATGAGACTTTTACTCAAAATGTACTGGGGAAGTTTCATTCTTTATTTGGCCGAAGTATAAAGAAGCAGGCTGAAGTTCTGAGAAAAGCCTTGAGGAAAATATATTTTGTGGTACCAGGATTGAACCCAGAGGCATTCTACCTCTGATTTATACCCCTATTCCTATTTTATTTTGTATTTTAAAACAGGGTCTCACTAAATTGCTGAGGGCCTTTCTCAATTGTTGAGGCTGACCATGAACCTGGAATCCTCCTGTCTCAGCCGCCCAGGTACTGGGATTACAAGCCTCTGACACCATGCCTAGCTATGAGGGAATAACTAATAATCATAGCATGCAAATACAAAAAGGCAAATGATACAATATAAACAACGTGCACAGAAACTTTCCTGCAATATGCTATCCTTTAATTTTCATCCCTCAAATATTTCCACATAGTTGATCCACACTTGCCATATAGTTGAGGTTTAGAATCAAACAGAACACAATGCAGATAAGAAATGTTAAGTTATTTTATCATTCACCTAATACATATAGAAGAAGTGTGAGACTTGGTGGTTCACTGATTCATCTTGATTCATTGTATTTTTTTCAGCTAAGCTACAAATCTGTAGATGTTCCCCTGAACAAGGCAATGACATTCTTTTTTTAACTTTTAAACAAATTCCATTGGTGGATTATAACTAAACATCATACTGGGATCTATTGTGATGTATAAGAAGAGGCATACAACAAAATTTGGTCAGTTTCCTTTCCTGCACATCCCCTTTTCTTCCCCTGTTTCCTTCGATGGTCCCCTCCCTCTATTCTATTGATCTCCCTTCTATTTTTATGAGAATCCTTCTTTTCTGTTTTGTTTTCTCTGTCTAGTGTCCATATATAAGAGAAAACATATGACCCTTGGCTTATTTCACTAAACATGATGCTCTTAAGTTCAATCCATTTTTCCACAAATGACATAATTTTCTTCTTCTTTATGGCTGAGTAAAACTCCATTGTGTGTGAGCTTTATATATATATATATATATATATATATCACATTTTCCTTATCCATTTATTTGTTGAGGTACATCTAGACTAATCCCATAGCTGGGCTACTGTGAATTGTGCTGCTATAAACATGGGTATGTATGCATCACTATAGTGTTTTGACTTTACTTCTTTTGAATAAACAACAAGAATTGGTATGTCTGGGTGATATGGAAGTTTGATTTCTATTATTTTAAGGAATCTTCCTACTAATTCCTGTAGTGATTATACTAATTTAGAATTCCATCCATAGTATGTAAGTGTAAATTCCCTTGCAGCCTCACCAGCTTATTATTATTATTATTATTATTATTATTATTATTATTATTATTATTATTAGTTGAATTATTAATGATCACCATTCTTCCTGGACTTAGGATGGAACCTCAGCATAGTTTTTATTTGCATTTGTCTGTTAGCTAGGGGTTTGAATATTTTTTATTACAAATTTCATTTAGTGATGTGCTTGCTTACAGTTTGGTCCATACCAAGTAGTTGTTTAATCCAAATATTTGATTCATAGCCTGAGCTGATCTTCTGGATTAAGTATGATGGAACAGCCCAGACTACTGCTGAGGGGTTGAAGAGATGACCACACATCCTAGGCGTTCCATTCTGGTGTGTGGAGAGGACAGCTGGTGACCGGATATGCAGAGTGTCCAGACACCACTGGACCCAAGCCACAGCTTCTGCCTGCACTGGCACAAATAGAGTACAAATGCCACCACTTCTGTGCTCAGCTTTAACCCCCTGAGTTTCATCTGCTCCTTTATGAGGAGTTTTTACTTGAAAACCATACAGAATTCCACAATTTCCACACGTATTCTATTTCTTCTTCTTCTTTTTTTTCCACAGTGATTGAGATCAGAAATTGAAACTAATCAACACTACAAACTGGCACTTACTTTATGACTTCAGAAGCAAATCTACTCTCTCTGCAACCCACTCCAAGTTTTTCTTTACCTCAAAAGTTACTTTTCAAGCTGGGCGTGGTGGCGCACGCTTGTAATCCCAGCATTCGGGAGGCTGAGACCGGAGGATCCGGGTTCGCGGCCAGCCTCAGCTACCTAGTGAGGCACTCCGCAACTTAGTGAGACTCGATTTCAAAATAAAGAATAAAAAATAGGGCTGGGGGTATAGCTCGGAGGTAGAATGCCCCAGGGTTCAATCCCCAGTACCACAAAAAAAAAAAAAAAAAAAAGTTACTTTTCTGAGGTCACTGTAAGGTTGTCTTTCTGCTGGATTCCATTTCTTGATGTCTAATGTCTACAGGAATTATTTTCAATAACATCAGCAACAACAACTTCTTTGGTGGTAACAATAGGAAATTCAATCAACCAGTGCACCAATCTGGAGTAATCAGATTTATCCAGTATTTCAAAAACACCATATTATATAGTCTCCCTCATGGTATTTGCTTTAGTTTGATCTATAATAAGTCCTGCAAAACAAAATTTTGTAGTAATTAGCTCTTTCTCAGAGCACTGTGGATCGCTATTGTTCTCATCCTTAAAAATTGCTTCTTGAGCCGGGCGTGGTGGCGCACGCTTGTAATCCCAGCATTCGGGAGGCTGAGACCGGAGGATCCGGGTTCAAGGCCAGCCTCAGCTACCTAGTGAGGCACTCCGCAACTTAGTGAGACTCGGTTTCAAAATAAAGAATAAAAAATGGGGCTGGGGGTATAGCTTGGAGGTAGAATGCCCCTGAGTTCAATCCCCAGTACCGCAAAAATAAATAAATAAATAAATAAAAATAAAAAAAATTGCTTCTCTTTAGATGGCTAAAACTTACAGTTTTCCATGATGCCAAGATTTATTTCGAGACAAGAACCAGTTGCTATTCTTTTGCAAACTCATCCAGTTAGATTCATTGAAAACTGTCGCCTCAACATTTTCTGTTTTGAGAGAAATTTCGATACCTGCTTTCTATAACAACTGAAAAATTCAACACATAAATGTATTTGTAATTATAACTTTTCCTTCTAAATTATTATTTTAGGGGCATATTTTGCTATACTCTGTTCCTTGGAATGCAGGAGAAATTTTCCTGGACTATCTAGCAATTTAAGAGTTTTCTTTTCAACTCATAGGTGTTGTTTTTCGACCAATGTTCAATTCCTTAGATGTCACTGTTATCTTCAGTGGACTGGGGAGGAGGGGAGGGGCAGTGGCTAACCTGGAAAGAAAGTCTAAAATCTCAAAGTGTCGGTTTGTCAGACCTCAATTGTTAAACCACAAGAAATTGTGGTTTAACACAAGCCATTAAAAAAAGAAAACAAAAAACAAAACAAAAAAAAAGCCACTTTATTTGAACCAAGGTGTGACTCATGAAAAACAATTTAACATTATGTTTTTTAAAAATGTTATGTTTGCAATGTGAAAGAACATGAGACTACTTAAGTCAATCCACTTCGTCCACTGGGAAGTCCTACAAGGCCAGGATGCTGTTTATATGAATTCGAAGGTGAACATTAAGTCTGTTAAATTTTAGCATGAAATGGTCATCGTGCAGTGGGCCTGCTTGCAGAATTTCTATGCCATCCAAAGTTGGAGAAAAGTACTGAAATCAAGTAACAGATGGAAACTAGCTAAAGTAATTAAGCATTGAGAATGCAATTCCTCTTCACGCAGCTGCATGGAATGTTAAATTATACATTTGACCAATGACATCAGGAAAAGAGGGAAATGCATTTCTTCCCACAGTAATCTGTGTAGTTAATGTGTTTAAAGTGCTCCTGAAGTAGGGCATGGCCCCAAGATATCGCCATGATAAAAAGTAACTTTATTTTATATCATTAAGTCCTGAAACTATGCCTGCAGAGAATTTTGGGTTCTAAAAGCAATGACTCCATTATTATTTGTTTTCAGCATACTGTATTTTTGTTCAAATATAAAGAATGCTTCTCTAGCCAAATCTATTTCATCACTTCAGCTGCCAAACAATAAAGAGTGTGGAGAGAGGAATAGACTTGCAGTTATTCAAATAGGTGGCAATGAATAAAATATACCAAACATAACGTTGTTCAGGAAGCACATTTTTTCTATGAATCTAGAGTTAAATTTGTAACTATAAAAAGTCTATTAACTATGACTAAAGAAGAACTTATGCATTCAGAATACCTAATATGATTTGTTTAATTAAAATAATGGTATGTAATACCTACTTCTAACAGATGTAACCCTTGTATTGCATCATTACAGATAATTTAATTAAAATATTTTAAGTAGCATTGTCTTCTCTTAATAACAACTTCTTTGATCAGTTGGAATCAATAAATACATAAAATCCTACTTGGATTTTATTCAGTTATAACCCAAAGTATAAGAATATATATCCATAAGTTGATACTAATATAAGCAAATAGTTGAATAGTTGAATAAAAACAGATGAATGGATTACAAAATTATGAGATGTGTACACAAAAGAATTTTATTCATCCATAAAGAAGAATACAATTATGTCATTTGCAGGGAAATGAATGGAACGGGAGAACATTATGCTAAGTGAGATTAGTCACTCATAAAAAGTGAAAAGTCAGATCTTCTCCCTAACATGCTGAAGCTAAGGAGAAAATGGGACACAGTAGGGACCCTAGACGAAGAAAGAGAAACCTTAGATGAGTGAAGAAGGTTCTCTATCTGAGCGTGGGGGAGGGGACACCCTACTGCTCATGATGTACATTCACAAACATATTAAAGGCAATCACTAAGCTAAACAAGGGAAGAAGGGAGGGGGGAGGGAATGGGGAGGGAATTGGGGAAGGGTTCAATGAGAAATTTGTGCATGTGTGCCTCTACCAGCTTGTACCTCATTAAGGTGAATGATTACAGTGCACCAAAAAAAAAAAAAAAAAAAAAGTAGGAAGGGTATACAAATCTCCCACTTAGAGGAATTTCAAATTATTTATGTTACACACATTTCCCTTTTAGGAGGAAAAGCCCAACTTCCTACTTATTAAGTGTGGGCTGGTTATAGTGACTTCCTTACAAAGAAAAAAAAATATGGCAGGGAAGAGTAAATTTATAGTAGAGAAGCATAACAAATACTACCTACATGTTCAAGGTCAACATTAACAGTGATACATCATAGAAATTAGTAGGAACCCTGATATGACATGGTTAAAAAGCAATTTTACCTCTATGGTCTTCCTCCAAAAACATATCACACTCATCCAATGCTGAAAAAAAAACATCAGACAAAATTCAACTGAAAGAGCATCCTACAAAACTGACCAGTACTGTTTACTATCAAAATCATCAACAATAAACATCTGTAATTGTCAGTCAATAAGATCCCTAGGGAGACATAAAAATGAAATATAATGTGGTATCCTGGAAGAGATAGGGGGGAAAAAGAGGACATTATGTAAAAACTAAGGAAATCTGAATAAAACACGGACTTTAATTAATAATTATAGAAGAAAACATAGGAAAAACCCTAGGTGATCTAGAGTATTGCTATGAGTTTTTAGACACAATACCAGTGCCGTGTTCCATTAAAGAAAAACTCAAAAGTACAAAGTTTTAATGACAAAGTTGTTTTTTTTTTTTTTTTTTTTTTTTTTTTTTTGCGGTACTGGGGATTGAACTCAGGGGCATTCTACCTCTGAGCTATACCCCCAGCCCTATTTTTTTTATTCTTTATTTTGAAACCGAGTCTCACTAAGTTGCGGAGTGCCTCACTAGGTAGCTGAGGCTGGCCGCGAACCCTGATCCTCCGGTTTCAGCCTCCCGAATGCTGGGATTACAAGCGTGCGCCACCACGCCCGGCTCTAATGACAAAGTTTTAATCATTCTGACAGGCCTTGCTTTCATGTACTTAGAGTGTATGTGATATGTTATTTTCCTCTAGATAGCCATATAAAAATTTCCTTCAATTAAAAAATAATATCAACGCATCAATTTTGAATAATTATAATGAGTGTACCATATTGATTCAATATGTTAACAGTTGCAGACCTGGGTGCAGGTGTATGCACTATCCATTCAGTTTTTATGTAAGTCTAGTACCATACTAAAAGATAAGGATTATTTAAACTAAAATTTAAAAATAAATTGCATGCACACATTCCGTTTGAAAAATTCACTTGAACACATGACCTGGTATAAAGAGCAAGATATCTAGAGAAAAGCAATGTAGTAATTCATGAACTCAAACTTTCAGTGTCATATGTATTTCTTCAACTGCTACCCCTTTTGAACGTTTTAATTTTTCCTGGATTAAAACACTGACCCATGATACATTATATTAAGGTATGCATTACTTGCATAAGGAAGAGCTAAATTTTATTTTCTGACCACTGGCTAAAAACATCCTTTGAATTCTCAAATTTGGTGCTTCTTGGTCAGATTCCACATAAGTGTGTTAGGAAATGATAGTTTAATTACTTCTTTCTCATTGGTATGTCACGGAACATTTTCTGCTTTGCGCAGCCTTGGGAGTTGAAGGGGTGTGTAGATTTACTTCTAGGGAGGGCTTGTCAGTTATAAAAGAGGACCATTTCATCACATCAACACGTTAACATGCTGCTTGATCTCTCTCTCTCTCTCCAGAGCACCCATAGCACATTGGTCCAAATCATATTTCAGGGTTAGTCACTGTCACATTTTTTTTTTTTTTTTCTGTTTCTATGCTCTCCACTTCCTTCTTTGCATTGGTGGCAAACAGAATAATGATCCCCTAAAGGTGCTCATGCCCTAGTCCTCAGAAGCTAGCAACATGATAGATCATATGGCAAAAAGGAATTAAGGTGCAGTTGGAGTTAAGTTGAGAACTCCAGCAGTAAGTTCGGAATGTCATTATTTGGGTGGGTCGGACATAACCTCAACGAACCTTAAAAGCAGAAGACAGAGGCTAAAGGAGGCACAGAGGAGGCTGACAAGGAAAGAGGGGCAGTGAAAGGCACCCTTGCAGGCTTTGAAGGCGGAAGGTGGTCACAAGCCAAGGGATGTAGCAAGTTTCCAGAAGGTGGAGAATGAAACGAAGTGATCGCACTAGAGTCCCCAAAAGCCTCCTGACGGACTTTAGCTCAGTGAGACGCAGTTTGGACTTGTGAACTACAGGACTGATAGGTAATAATTTGTAGTGTTTTTGTAAGTTGTTTTTAATATTTTACATTTTTTTTTCTTTTTTTGGTGCTGGGGATTGAACCCAGAGACATTCTACCTCCAAGCTACACCCCCAGCTCTTTTTATTTTTTTGTTTTGAAATAGGGTCTCACTAGGTTTCTGAGAGACTCACTACAATGCCGAGGCTGGCTTTGAACCTGTGATCCTCCTGTCTAAGTCTCCCAAGTACTGGGATTACAGGCGTGTGCCGCCACGCTCAGCTGAATGATATTCTTATAGTGCATAAAATAATTAGCCAGACCTTTAAGACAAAGACATTAAAGACATTAAAGACTTGGAAAGCACTCTTAATTCTCTATTTTTTTTTTGGCTTCCTCATTTTCAAAGATAAAAATTCGCTCTTGGTGGTTATGGATTTGAATATTATAGCGCAACCGAGTATCGAACTTGAAGCATCATATAGATACAAGGTTTTATAATTCCATTTTATATGGCAGCTAGTGGTCTGTCACAGTCCCTAGCTTTCATCTCTTCTGCAGTGTGTATCATACAGATATTTATTTACTTGTCCCTCAAATGATAGGCCATGAATTGAGGACAGAAGTCTCATTGTCTTCCTAAAGGCCATGCTGTAAAAAAATAATAATAATAATAAAATTAACCATCATTGACCAAGTCAGGAAAGCATGTTTTGGAAGCAAGGATCTAATTTCCTAAAATCTCATCACCTCGGCGGTGGCAGATATCCTGTGCGTTTGTAAGTCTAGCTCTGCTGCTCTGGGTACTCAGAACATCATTCTCAGGACATGAAACGTCCTTGACCCCGGGAAAATAAGCAGTTACAATATATCTTATCTTTGCAAAAAATGACGTTTATAATGAAATTTTTTTTCTTATACCGTTTCAATTTTGGTGTTATTGTAAGATATAATCAGTGTCTTTTTAAAGTATGTGGAGATCTTTTAGGAAGGCCAGTCAACCAATAAAAAAGAAAATGCTTTCTGTTGTTTGCCATTGTTTTATCATATGATAAACTAGAAAATATATAATTTGGGGCATTGAAAGGGACAAATTATATAGGGGCTCCTAAATGCCTCCTAATACAATAATGCAAATATCGAATTTATAAAAGCAAGCAGTTTTACAAGGAAAGTCCTAGGAATGAGACTTGATGGCCAGTATTTGCTCAGAATTCATGTTCACATTTTCATGAAGTTGTGTCTGTCATTTATATTGAGGCAATTTCACTTCAGATTTGCCAGTTCACTTAACCTCGTTATTCTCTTCTGTAATGTTTTGTCATTTTTCAAATTTTCAATTTCTATACCGCTCCTTCGCAGCAGTGATTCACTGCCTAGGAAAAGTGTGGGGTATAAGATATTATGTCCTAAGCAAAATGTTCACATTATTTCTAATATTTTCTTTCATAAATTTCTCTTGTCTGGAAGCTTTAATGCAAATCTTACTTTTAAATCATTTCTAAATTTAACTGTTAAATTGGAGGTTATTCCCATTTACTATGTGTGTGTGTGTGTGTGTGTGTGTGTGTGTGTGTGTGTGTGTATGTGTGGTACTGGGGATTGAACCCAGGGGCCTTCTACCTCAGATCTACACCCCTAGCCCTACTGTACTTTTTTCTTAGAAACAGGGGATCACTAGATTTCTGGGAGTCTCACTAAACTGCTGAGGCTGGCCTTGAACCTGTGATCCTCCTATCTCAGTCTCTCTCTCGAGTACTGAGATTACAGGCGTGTGACACCACACTCAGCTCTCATTTACTATTAATTACGTCTCCTTATGCATGGAAAAATTATTTACAAACTACTTGAAGTAAGCTTGCATTACTGATGTCAAAAGTCGAACTAATCATTTAGAGTATTGAGACTTAAAAGGGAGAGAAATGAAACAATTGTTTACAAGCTAAGTATTGCCAAATGTTTCACTAATTTTAGTTGGCTAGTGTAAGCTCTCATGATGGAAGAAACCATCTTCATTTTAGGGCGCATAGAGGAAAGGAAAAATAATAATGCTACCATATTTTATTACTAAGTTTTGATGATCAGGTCAATTTTGGCCAACTTGTTTCCACTACAAGTTTCATTAAACAGTGTGTTGTCTCTTTCTTTCAATCCCTTAGTTTCAGGGTATTCATGTGCTCAACACACACTTAACAAGAAGGAAAATCTTCTTAAAATACATCTTAGATAAGTACATTTTTTAATCTGAAGATAATTTTTCTAAATTTTTATTTGGTTGTTTCATTTTTACTTATTTTTAGTTTTTATACTTTTTTGTACATTGTAATTATTATACCTCTTATTGAGGAATAGAGTGATAGCAATATACATGCATACAATACTTGGAACATTTTCCTTTGGGTTCCACCCCATCCCCCCTTCTCCATTCATATCATTGAAATTGGTATCGATAATTTCATATACATATATAGCATTATGAAAAACATTTGTTTTTGTGGTACTGGGGATGGAACACTGGAGTCTGCTAACTCTGGGCTATGCCCCCAGCTCCATTTTATTTTTTATTTGAAAACAGAGTCTCACTACATTGCTGAGGGCCTCACTAAATTGCTAACCCTGGCTTTGAAAGTACAATCCTCCTGTCTCAACTTCCCAAGTACTGGGATTATAGGTATGAGCTACCATACCCAGCTTATGAAGAACATTTATTAAATGAATGTACTTCAGTTTCAGGGGATATTTTAGACCTTTTAATAAGACTGGCCAAGGTGGTTTTTCTAATTATTGCCAGTCTACCATGGAAGAGCAAAAGGCTAAAGGAAGAGTTGAAGGTTAGGAAATAATGTCTTGAAAAGGCTGTTGCTTTATGAAGTTCTCTCAGCCCAAAGCCCAGAAGAAGGGGCTTTAATGAGACAACATATATACTTTGATTCTTGTTTCCTTGAGTTTAACTCCTACCTGAGAAATAGACACACAAGAAGTTATGATCACAGGAAAAAGAGAGATGTTAAATGTTAGATGTTAGATGTTAGACTTCCCGGCTATGTCAGGCTAAAGGTGTGAAGTCCTCCCATGGACCATGCATGAGAGAAAGCCAATATGGAGTTGTGATATCCTGCTCAGGATGGCAGGTGGGAGAGCAATAAGATGCTCAATAAACATGTGAAAGAGGATGAGGAAGGGCAGAGGGAGAAGAAGCAGCAGATGAAAATGTTTAGCCTTGATCTCTCTCATTCCCATCACAACCCCGGATCTAGAGCTGAGAAAGCAGCTTCCAAGCCAGGCAGGTTGGAAGCAAGAGCAGGACAGCTGCAGCCCTGCATGGCTGGTTCACAGCTGGGCAAAGCTGGGGAGTGCTCAGCTAAGAATGGAGTTTGGATTGAGGTGTAACTGAGATCAGAAGTGAGGCTCACCTGAGACTGCTTTTCTACAAGAAACACTCCACTTAGAGAGTTTGGTGTTATCGGTGGTTTTAAGCATCTAGTGAGGTCCTAGAACATGCCCCCCCATGGATAAGGAAGGATACTTTATATCTATCTATCTATCTATCTATCTATCTATCTATCTATCTATCTATCTATCTACTATCATCATCTATCTATCTTCTATCTATCTATCTATCTATCATCATCATCATCATCATCATCATCATCATCATCATCATCATCATCTCCATCACAATCACGTGTTCTATTATCTATCATCTGCCAATCACTAGGAATTGACATTGACCTGATTTCAGAGCAATACCATGGAGATCTTTTTGGTCTTCCTTCTGCTTATTTGTAACTTTCACAGAACAATACTTTCTTTCATTTCTCTTATACTCATAAGAGTGACTTATGAACCCAGTTTCAGTATTCATGTACAGCTCTTGTTGTTTGCTTAAACTATCAAATCAAGGTAGTGTTTTAAAAAATTGCATAGGTTAGTTCTTATCTTAACCACCATTTCAAGTATTCATGTCTAATAAAATTGCAATAGAGTCAGTTTTTTTATTGGTGTTGTATTCCATTTTGGGGTGCCTGACAAATCCTGTTTGGTTTCAATTTGATATACAATTACTTATAAAATTATATATATAAAGTTATATATTATATATGTATGTTGTATATATGTATCCACATTAGGTGTGGATGTATGCATACTTGCATATGTATATATATATGTATATATATATTATGTACATGTATGTACACTATGCTTTTTTTATTTCTCCCAGACTCTTGTCGAATATACAATGTCTTTGTTGTTGGAAGGAAAAGACTGAAGTTCAGGTTTCTGGTTCTGCTTGGCCATCCAAGCATAGTTGATCTGTATACAGCTGTCTGGCTAATCTGCCATCTAGATGCTGACTAAGCCTCACATTTGAAAATGCATGTTTAAAGTAAAGGTAACTAACAGTGATTTCCAGTTAACAGAAGGACATTACTGAATAGATGGATGGATGCCTGTTTTTCCCTTAGCTTGAGAGTCCTTCTTATGTTTTAAACGTCTTCAGTACAACATCCTTTATGTTCAGATGATGTTGTTTTCTATAATGGTGCCATTGACAATCATCATTGGGAAATCCAGTCATGCAGCCAGACCCTGAAAAAGCACTGACGAGAAACGCATACAACTGAGGACTTTGAGTCTAGCCAACTGCTTCGAAAAACAGAAATGAGATTTGGACTTTTGTTGTCAGAAAACTACAGAATGCAGACATTCAGCCTGATTTATGGAGATCAGGTCTGCCAGCCAGTAATGGAATGATGAGGAAGAGAGTGAACAATGGATAGGACATTTTGATAAGGGCCAACCACAGACACATCAGGCCACAGCACAGTGACATGCAATTGGCCTGACCGACATCTTTGAAGGCCTTGCTGTCATGATAAGTAAGAAAATTCAAGTGATGGAGCTGAACTTTGATGTCTGGAAATGAGTTTAACCATGTTCTACATCAGACAGCTTAATTGGTAAGTTGAGGTGCCAGAGGACAGGTATGGACGTGGGATAGAAAATGGGCTCCAAATCCAGTCACAAGAAGCTTAAAAATGGTGTGATGAGCTCATGGCTTTCAGAAATGATTTAAAGATTTTTACTGTGAAACTGTTGCTCTATATTGTCATATTATTCTTTGTCTGAAAGTCTTGCTGGGAAAGGTTGTGGACATGTAATAGAGTTAACAGGTGGTTCGGTAGCAAGTTGAGGTGGTTCATGTCTGTAATCCCAGTACTTAGGAGGCTGAAACAGAAGGATCACAGGTTCTAAGCCAACCTCAGCAACTTAGTGAGACCTTCAGCAGTTTAGTAAGACCCTGTTTCAAAATAAAAAGGGCTGGTATTGTCATTAGGAGGTAGAGTATCCCTGGGTTTAATCCTCAGTATAAAAAAAAATTTAAAAAGAAGAGAATGAGAGGTTTAGGAATGCATTTTTATTTCAACATGGCCTGGGAACATTCTTTAAAGCAAAAAGGCTCATGCAAGTAAGTTCAAACTGACAGCCTTCCATTAATACTAATGTCCAGAAAAAAATATTAAGGAAGATGTCACAATTTATTTTTGTGAAAATTTTCATCTCAATTTAGGGAATATAAAGCTAAATTCCAGATTATATATACTAAATACAAGAGCAGTTGGACACTGAGTAAAACTTAGCCAACACTTCCTGCGTCAACATAAAATTCCGTTCCCACTTTTCAAGATCTAGACTAGATGTAAAAAAAAAAAAAAAAAATTAAAAAATAACACTTGCATGTTTCTTAAAATACATATTATGCACTTAGTTGCTAAGAATATGTTACTCTAATTGTTATTATGTCTGAAAAATTCCCCAGGGCAAGTGACAGCCTGCTTGCTCACAGATGTAAGAATTGTGTTGGCAGAGTGAAAGCAAGTAACAAATATGGTGACATCTATAATTCTTTATTCCTTTCCTCCCCACTTGAAACCCATAGTCAGAGGTGACAAGGGCTAGGACTCAGGAGAGTTAATTCTTGTCATCTGTTTTTTTGGTAGTCATCCTCTGAAGGGTAGGAACGCCATGTCAGCCTTTCCTCATAGAAGGATATTTCAACCTGTGGACAGTTGTCATTGGCTTCCTTGGTGAGCACTAAGTCAGTCTCATCGGAACTTTTCCTTTTCATCAGGAGCATGAGCTCTCTGCTGGAACCTATAGTTCCAATAATCTCCTCAGGTTCCAAACCCTGGGCAAAGCCTCGTGGCTTTTTGGACTCTTCATTCTTCTTCTTTCGTTTACTCTCCTCTCTCTTAAGAATCAGAAAAAATACAATTTTTATTATTCTTGGAAAAAGGCCAAATTATCTTTCATTTCTCTATGTAGAAAATATTACAAAATTATTACACATGAAGAGGTGATGAAAGATAATTCAGCTAAAAAAAATGCAGAAGTGTTAGGCTGGAGGAAGCAGTGTGTAAGGCAATTAATTAAGAAAAATATATTATTTTTCTAAATTTTGTGATATTTATGGTATTTTTCCATGCTAAATAAAGGTGTACTTTCATGCCTAAAAAAAAATCAGCTTTGTGCATGCCTCCCTCTGATTTTTTTCTGTCTCACATGCTGTTTTCTTTGACTGTAGAAACTTAGCAAGGAGGTCAGGGCAATCCCTGTTTTCTTCCTTCTCCAATGTGTTGTCCTCATCTAAGAAACCCTTTCATTTTAGGAGTTACTCCACTTTACCCTTTACAACTCACCGGTTGAGAACTTTTTCTACCACCTATTCCACTTCCTCTTCTTCCAGCACCTCTTCAACTTTCTTCTTGTTTTGTTTGTTCGTTTGTTCGTTTTTCCCATAGTGCCCGCCAGTTTTCTGGTGTAAAAGATGCTGTTGTTCAGAGCAGTACCCAAGAGTCCCAGAGGAAACCATCCCAAGCTGTAGAGTTTGCACCCATCCTAGTGGAGGGGAGAAGCGGAAGTGTTCCAAGGCAGCCCATTCACTGCTTTACTGGGAAAAGCAAAGAGCCTTTATGAAGGACAAAACTGGAAGAATTGGGTGTCGGGGAAAACACGAAGATACTGTGGATCTTCACACTGCATCTCCACAACCCACAGCCTGCTTCCCAATAGTGCTAACTCTGCATTTTTATAGAATAGTATGTGTGTAGTTATTGGCTATTACTGGAGTCTATGGGGGGTGGGAGGGATGGGGCGAAGAGAAAGGGAAATGGATAGGATCATTTTGACTAAAATGTAGGGCCTGATTGGGGAAATGATAAAATAATGGGAAGAACAAATAACTAATGATTTGGTTCTGTTTCCACACTATTTTACCTTTTCAAAATGGCATTGGCACGGTAAGTGAGGACTGAGAGACTGTGTGAAAGCTGTGAAAGCCTGAAGTTTGCAAGCCAAGGTTCTCCCTGCCAGAGCTTAGCATCACAAAGGACTAAGCCAGTTGGGAAGTTACCAAAGCTGCCCTTTTGGAAATGGACTGAGAGTATACACAGGTCATTCTGTCTGAGAGGTGCTAACTGTGAAATCAGACACAACCCTTTTCCAATTATGAGATTATAAACATCAGCTTGTCCATCCAAGCCACTGGCCGAAGTACTAGGGGAGGGGCCAAAGGAGGTGCTGGAGCTGAGAGAGCAGGGAAAGAAAGGGGCCGTGGTCTTAGGATGGAGGCTGTTGGAGCCTCCATTTTTTTGAACTTTCAACTCTGAAACCATTAGTTGCAGGGTTCAGTCCCTGACAGCACAACTTTCATTGAGCTAATTCAGAAGATGGATGACTTCAAAAACCCTGGTCTCAGGAGAAGATAGCCTTCCACATGGAGAAGTGGTTTACTTTAAAACACAACCCCCCCCAAAAAAAAAAATTTAGAAAAAAAAAAAGTATGGATTAACTGATAGCCAAAATGCACTGCCTTGAATCTTGAGATCTATTACTTCTTGACTACATCTAGAGCTACAGTGTAAAATCTTTTTGTAAGCATGCTAGATTTCTGTTAAGTCTTTGTTTAAATGTGAAATTCATACACACTGTCAGTTTTTGTCTTAATAAAACTATAGATTTATAAAAAATAAAATAATTTTTTTCTACTTTACCTGTACAAATTAAACAGTTTTGTATTGAAATGAAGTGACAGTGATTTTTCCTTAGCTCCTACACATTTATAATAAGGAAAAACTAAAACGTATGCAATTATAAGATAGGATACCATCCCATGACCTGTCAAAGGGCACCCAGTCCAAAAACTGCAGTCCAAAATGACCATGGACATCATTGGGATTTTATCTTTATACTTTTCACAAAAAGTAAAAAAGCTTATGTTCTTCCTAATATGCGATGCTAGGGAGAAGATGGGGCATAAGAGGGTCTCCAGATGAAAAAGGAGAAACCCTCTCTAAACAAAGAAGTTGACTTAACCGAAGAGGATGGACGAGGGAGAGGGGACACACTAATGCACATGATGTACTTTCATGAACATATCAAAGTCAATCACTAAACTGAACTTGAGAAGGAGGGAGAGAGAGGGAGTGGGGTAGGATTTGGGGAAGGGGCTAAATGAAAAATGTGTGCATGTATGCCTTTATCAGCTTGTACCTAACAATGATGTAAGATTACAATGCACCAATTATTATAAAATAATAAAAAATAAAAATAAAAACATACTTTTCATGTAGACTGATTATTTATAAATTTCCCCAAATTGAGTTAAATGTTAATTCATTAATAACCAATAGATTAAGCAATTACATCATTGGATGGATGGTGGGCTCTCTCACATGCAGCCCTGTGCCTCTTCTATTCTTGTTTGCTCTCTTTAGCCCATGCCAGGATCTTCCCAAGGGTCAATGTAAGTTTGACGACACACTAACTCATCTTCTTGGCAAAATGGACAATAAACTTTGTGCTGGAATTTATGTCCAGCGTATTTTTTCTAAGGTCACATTGTGAAGCTCCAGTAAGTGTACTATCATGCAGAGGTCTTCCATATAATTATTGTTATATTTCATTCTCTCAAGCGAAATATAGCATGATCCTGCCAAGCTCAGCATCGAGCTCAATGGGAAAGAGACAGATTAGCCAAAAGTAGTCATACTAAAATATAATGAATTAACAATAGAATATATATTTTCTCCTCTTTATATTTACACATATATGTTTTGTGTGAAATATGTTCTAATAGCAGATAAATTGAACAGCACCTAAAATAGTCAAAGACATGTTAAATTTACAAGGAACTATTACATGAATTATATAGATTTGTTGAACAAAAATCGAGTTTCTGGTGAATAACTTTTTAATTAGTTCAGATAATGTTATAATGAGCCATAGAAATAGGAAAATTCTGTTTGTTCTACTTGTCCTAAATCTGACTAAAAACATCAAAAGCTTCATAAAATTTTCAACTAGTAGCTTTTCTCTTACAAAGCATTTTAATTTTAAGTATTATTGTTTTTCACTCCCAAGGAACATTTGTATTTTGAAACTTCTCATTCCTTTATGCTTTTCCACAGACAGCATGTCCTACAATAAATCATTTTGACACTGAATTTTTCCATTTTCTCGTTTCTTCTCATCTCGACCCATAATTATTTGAAGGGAATGAGTGAAATGACAGTGAAGGAAAAATAATTCCTTCCTTAACTAATAATAGATAATTCATTTGGAAGCTTATTTGGTATTTATGTTTTATTTTTATGCTTTTATTGGTGCATGATAGTCTCCTATAATAATGTAGTTTATAGAGATAGTGGCGTACACACACAGCACTTGGTGAGCTCTCCCCTGGCTCTCTCCCCATCCCCACCCCGGCCTTCCCTGTACAAGATTTTGAGATTGGCATTAGTATTCTCACATTTCATTGATTCTTCCTTGCTCACCCCAATCTTCCCCTAGACCACCTTCCTTGCTCCACTGGATTTTCCACCATCCTCCATTATCTGAATTCCCTTTGGTACCCCAATCACTTCTTAACTTCCAAACTTCATTCCATTCACACTTCAGTTTCTGTGACTGACTAATCTCGCTTAACACAATATTCTTCAGGTCCATCCATTTTCCTGCAAATGACATAATTTTGTTCTTCTTTATGGCTAAGTAGAATTCCATTGTGTGAATAGCCATAACTATGTAATCCATTCATCTGTTTATAGACACCTAGGTTGATTCCATAATTTGGCTATTGTTAATTGTGCTACTATAAACCTAGATAGACATATATTGTTATAATATTCTGATTTCAGGCCCTTTGGAAAGATACCTAGGAGTGGTATAGCTGGATCATATGGTGGATCCATTCCCAAATTTATAAGGAATAGGCACACTGATCTCCATAAAGGTTGCACTAATTTGCCATCCCATCAACAGTATAGAAGAGTTTCTATTTCCCCTCATCCTCACCAGCATTTATTATTGTTTGACTTCTTGATGATTGCAATTGTGGTTAGATGGAATCTCAGTGTAGTTTTGATTTGCATCTATCTGTCTGATTGCTGATGATACTGAACAATTTTTTTCATGTATTTATTGGACATTTGTATCTCTTCTTTTGTGAAGTGTCTATTTACTTCAACTTCCCATATCTTGGTTGGACTTTTTATTATTAACTCTTTTAAGTACTTCGTATATTCTATATATTAGTTGTCTATCAAAAGAATAGGAAATCCAGAAAACAATTCTAGTCACAATAACCCCCAAAACAATAAAATACCTAGAAATAAATATAACCAAGAAGATAAAAGACCTCTAAAATGAAAATTGTAAAAACTAAAGAAAGAAATTGAAGAAGATTTTAGAATATGGAAAGATCTCCCTTGCTTTTGGATAAGGAGAGTAAGTATTATCAAAATGACCATTCAACCAAAAGTGATCTATGAGTTAATAAAATCCCTATCAAAATATCAATGTCATTCTTTAAAGAACTAGAAATACCAATCCTAAACTTCATTTGGAGAAACAAAAGACCCAGAATAGGCAAAACAATTCTCAGCAATAATAACCATGTAGTAGACATCACAATTCCTGACTTCAAGTTATATTACAGAGCTATATTAATAAAAACAGCATGGTAATGGCACAAACACAGACACACAGACCAATGGAACTGAATAGAAGACATAGAAACAAATCCACACAATTATAGCTGTTTGATTTTTCTCAAAGGTGTCAAACGTGTATGTTGAAGAAAAGACAGCTTTTTCAACAAATGGTGTTGGGAAAACTGTTATCAATTTGTATAAAAATTAAATTAAATCCCTACATCTCGACTGCAGATTGGCCAACTCAAATTGGATCAAAGATCTGGAAATTAGTCGAGAGAATTTGAAATTACTAGAGGAGGGCATAGGTTCAATGTTCCAATATATAGGCATAAGTAAAAACTTCCTCAAAAGACCCTCCAAAGCTCAGGTAATAAAAATAAGAATTAATAAATGGGATAGCATTAAACTAAAAAGTTTATGCTAATCAAAGGAAACCATCAGGAGTCTAAAGAGAGAGCCTACAGAATGGGAGAACTTTGTCAGCTTATTTTTATTTAAGTTCAGAGTAAAGGCTATGTGCATTGTATCAGAATTATAAGACAATAATTATCCAACTTTAGAACACTTCATATTATCTTTACTATGCTTGTAGGTTCTTTACGGTAAAGTATATTTAAAAAATTACTACCCTAAGTGTGAACATTTTTATGGCTTCTCTGAAGTTTCCTCCCAAATACCTAATTTTATGCTACTTTATGGCTTCCTCCTTTTAACAACTTGACTGTATAAATTTACACAAATATTAATGCAACTCAACTCAACTATAATTCAAATATTAATATAAAATTACAGTTAATCACTAGAGATCTCCATTTATTAACATTTTAACAGTAATTAAATATCTTGTAGGTTCAAAATGTCAATGCTGAGTAAAATTCCATACAGAAGAAAAATTTTAAAATTTTAATAGGCTGTATTTATTACAGTTGCTCACCTTAATATCATATAAATTTCTTGACCAAGTGATTTGTGCATGAATGTTTATCACTTTGAATAACAATACGATGTTTAATAACAATGCAACAATTAAAGTATACATTTCTTAATTTAAAAAACAAGAGAGATATCAAAATCCTAGAGTAGGTCAGAAAAATAGTTTGTAGATAGAATGTGGAAATTATAGAAGGTGGAATAGTTTAAGCCAAGTTATAAAAAAAGAAAGGTATATGGTGTATTTAGAGTGAACTATTCTCTGCAAGACAAGAATAGTTTTCCATTGGGATTGATCCTAGAATCTCTGTGGATACCAAAACCTGCACATGATTAAGTCTCTTATAAAAATGGCGTAGTATTTGCATGTGACCTATACATATTCTGGATACTTTAGGTTGTGTCTAGATTAATTATAATACCTAAGGTAAATAATGTAAATGCTATCTGAATAGTTGTACTATATTGTTTAAGGAAGTGACAAGAATAAGACATTACTTGATGCTCAATAAAGACATCATTTTTCCTCAACTACATAGACACACACATACACACACACACACACACATATGTATATATATATGAAAAAATATTTTTGAAGGATAAATATATATTTTGGGAAATATAGATATTTATATATTAAAGTATAAATATATAATGTACATATTTGGGGAAAAGATATAAGATATTTTAGGAAAAATATATATATTTGGTACTGTGATTGAACTCAGGCATTCTATCTTTGAGCTACACAGCCTTTTTTGTTGTTGTTTTGAAACAAAGTCTCGTTAAATTGCTGAGATTGGCCTCAAATATGCAATATTACTGACTCAACCTCCCAAGTACTGGGATTACAGGAACGCACCAGCATATACCCAGCTTCCTCAAATATTTTTGATCTGGGATTCCTTGAATCTCCAGACATAGATCCTGTGGATAGGGAGGACCAACTGCAAATGGAGAGGATGAAGAACTGGGTCTAAATGTTTACATATATTCGTGGAAACTTTGTAAGCAACTGGGATTTTGCAAGAGTGAATACATATTTTTTTTTAACAAAGGGCCAACCCTATCCAGATTGGCCATGTGTTCAGTAGAAAGTCTATCATCACAGAGTCACATATGTGTATAGTGTGGCCCCAAACACTGACTTCTGAGTACGATAGTGCCTGATAATGCTGAGAAACACGGTAGCCTTATTTGAATTGTAGGCATGAGATCAAAAAGGCCCTTTGTTTTCCAACGTACACTCTAGGAGTCCAGAATTTCCCAAGGACAGGACTCAATAATTTTAGAAAAGCCTTGGAAATTAGATGAGAATTCCAGAAATGGTTAGTACAATGTCTCTCCACCCAGTTTAGACTGTGGATTATTAAATGTGCACATTTTCTGTAGTGGCACATTAGAAATAAACATTTAAACATAATTTGTTTATAAGGAAATAATCTAGGATCCCTGTGGGGAATATGTGGATGAAATAGAAAGGGTGTTTATGATGGCAGGTGGACATAGGTGGTCAGCGGGTGTCTAGAACTCCGAGGTAAGAGGAAATAGTTTAGGACAAAGAGGAATGTCTGTAATTGCATCTTCTCCTTCCGTAAACCCTAAACCCTGCCATCTCACTTTGACATAGCCATGTCCTTCAGTATTATAATTTTTAGGGAAGAATAAAAGACACTGTATCCCAGAGATATTTTTAGTACCCCTCTGAACTTGTCGTAACCACAGGCCCATTTCACTATAAAATATAAAATGTCAGCCTTGCTCTTTAGGAAGCTACGAAATGAATGAATGTGTCCTAGCACACGAGTGTCATTTATAATCTTTCTATCCTCTGCAATGTTTTACCGTCATCAACAAAATCAAACCTAACTGGATTAGTTCAAACACTTTATTGAGTTTCTATGTACTTTTGATTTCCACACTACTGTGGGCAACTCCACCATGGGAGGATTTTTAGTGTATGTTGCGCATTGGGACTGAATGTTATGCATATAATACAACACTCAGTTCTATAAAACATTAATAGAATGTTTTTTATCTCTTGGCTACAAGACAACCACTGAAAAATAGAAAATTTTACTTTTCTGTGCTTTTAATTATTCACAAAGCAAACAAAAGAACGTGAGTGTGAGCATGTAACACCTCAGGTGAGACCAAAACATTTAATGAGAAATTAACGTTATTTAATTATTATTAACATTCTAGGGGAAACAGGTTCCTATAAACCACAATTCCTGCTATCCATGCTCTTGTATGAATCCATGTATGATTCTTTCCCATAGTAAATCTGTAGCTAGTTAAATATGGCAGGTGCGATGCTTTTAAATACCCCTGACTAAGAACTGATTTCTAGAATATTCTCCCTGTAGGAAGTCAAATGCCCTGTAAGGTGTCTGATACTTTTGAGAAGGGCCAAGTTAGCCATGTGCAAGTCCTTAGAAAGGGAACAACACTGGCTGCCACGTTCATTCCAGCCTGAGCAATGCAGTGTGCTCCAAGGAGCTGTCCCAGCAGACGCTGATGGACAGGAGTCAAGTGTCAGGTACCTCGAACCTGTGGAGTCATTCTAGTCATTCTAGACTTTCAGAATTTGTGCAACCCCAGACAGACACCATGAAGCCAAAATAAGCAATTCTTACTGTGCCCTTTCCAACTTTCCAAATGTCTGGCCCAAAGAATCATGAGTACAATAAAAGGCTGTTTTTTCTTTTTATGCCACCGAATTTTAGAGTCATTGATTACCCAGCAAGGAGTGACTGGAGGAGTCCTAAATCAATTCTTTAACTGCGGAAGTGTTTCGGAGAAACAGTGTAAAGGGAATTTTAATTAGCAAAGGAAAATCATCTGAAGTGAACTTTTCTGAATAATTTCAGGTCATAGTTTGCTAAGCTATAGAAAGATTTCTGAGTATGTGAAATGTGAAGAGAAACTTCATGGAAAAGCAAAAGGATCCATGAATTTATTTTTGACAACATGTAAAAGCTATCATTAAAAAATGCATGTGTTTAACTTTGGTACAAATGCCATTCATTGATTGATACCTATCAGTTTACTAGTTCCCTTTACTTATTTTTTTTTTTTTCTGCGGTACTGGGGATTGAACTCAGGGGCATTCTACCTCTGAGCTATACCCCCAGCCCTATTTTTTATTCTTTATTTTGAAACAGGGTCTCACTAAGTTGCGGAGGGCCTCACTAGGTAGCTGAGGCTGGCCACGAACCCAGATCCTCCTGTCTCAGCCTCCCAAATGCTGGGATTACAAGCATGTGCCACCACACCCAGCTCTGCTTTACTTATTTTATTCAATGATTATGATTGTTACTATTATTTGTTACTGAGGACTGAATCCAGGGACATTCTATCTCTGAAGTACAGGCCTAGTCCTATTTTATTTTTTATTTTGAAACAGGGCCTTGCTAAGTTTCTGAGACTGGCCTCAAACTTGCAATCCTTCTGTCTCAGCCTCCCAAGTACTGGGATTACAGAAGTGAGCCTGGCTAAACTTACTAATAGAAAAAAAGGTAAAGCCCAGTGTGGTGTCCCACATCTAGAATCCTAGTACTTGTGAGGCTGAGGCAGGAGGATAGCAGGTTTGAGGCCTATCTTCACAATTCAGCTATATCCTCAGCAATGTAGTGAGACCCTGTTTAAAAAAAAAAAAAAGCAATGGAGTTGTAGCATACCCCTGGGTTCAATCCTCAGTATCATACAACAACAACAACATTTAAGAGTAATTATAAATTCATAAATAACTTATATGTTTGAAAGAGCATATTATTCCAAATGAAAATAAAACTAGTTTCTATGTTTAAGTACTCTCTATATGGTTGGGTTATAATATTTCAAAATATAAATAAATGAGGGTTTCCCCACATTGTTAATGGGCTGTTAGGCCAGAGAGTGGGCGAGGCAGAAATATCAACAATGGAGAAACCCTCTGTCATGGTGGTTCTCGTGCCCTCTGAAGAATGAGTTCTGAGCAAGTAAGAGAAAGAAACATGATAGGAGGCGCCGTAAAGTGTGGGGTGTCTTCCAGATTAGAGGCAATTGAGCTCTTCCCAGAGCTTATGGCAATCCACGTTTTCCCAGGAGCCAGAGATAAAAGAACGGCCTCTGTGAACCTCATAGGATCCCTGTGAAAAGTGTAGAAATGAGTTAGGAAATTGGGATGACCGCCCAAGCGGCTGCTGTGGGGAGCGCCTGCCAGAACTGTAAGATCAGAGTTGATTAGATCACCCCGGCCATGTTGCTGAATTAGAGTCAAGTGTGCCGGTGTCAGAATTAGAGCAAGAAACAGAGATTTATCAGATCGGTTAGCTTGGACTTGACCAAAAGATAGCCATGCATCACATTAAATTTACCAAGATTATTTATATGACATGAATTGCAAAGAGATAGGCAGTGACTTTAGACTTGAAAACAGTGTCAGTTAAATAATTAAATATATCACATTTCTGTTGTTGTGTTTTTCTTTGTTTTTATTTTTGTTTTTGAGGTTGTGGGGATTGAACCCAGGGACATTCTACCTCTGAGATAAGCCCTTAGCCCTATTTTATTTTTTATTTGTAAACAGGGTCTTGCTAAGTTGCTAAGAGCCTCACACTAAGCTGCTGAGGCTGGTTTCAAACCTGTGATCCTCCTGTCTCAGCCTTCTAAGTACTGAGGTTCCAAAAAGGCATGTACTATCATGCCGGGCTAAATGCATCACATTTGTAAACTAACTTTTAACCTTTAGAAACTTCTACTAATTGCATGTCTATCTCATTAAGTTTATTTCTTTACTTTTTGGTCAATGCTATATGTCATCTTCCTGTAAGTGGTAAACAAGATGAACTGCTGATCGTGGGATGCAACATGCCCCAAGAGATGGCCACATTGCAGTATCTAAAACCTGCAAATAAATTTCCTGACAAGGGGAACTTTGTAGATTCAATTGAATTAAGGAGCGTTAAATGGGGGAGATTAGACTGGATGGTCAGGGTTGGCCACTGCAGTCCCTATCACTCTGAACTACATTATGATGTGAAATTACAAGGCACCAATAAAAGCACTTATAAAAGTAAATTGCAAAAAGTGTTCTATACATTTCTCTTAATAAAAATGAGCAAGTGAATAAAAACACTCATCACTGAAATGAAATGTATTGCAAATACCACATTCACCAATGGAAAAGGGGTCCCTGTACTCCTTTTTCTAAGAGGGACAATTAAATGAAAGAAATTACAAATTATTATTTGCAAGTACCATCATTAGTCAAATAAGATAGAACTTTAGAAAATAAGAATGCTGCCAGAAAGTGGGAACATTACCGAATTTGTGTTTTCGTCATGGTTTTAAAATTCCTGAATTGGGAAGAAAAATTAAGTTGGCATATTTCTTTTCATGTTAGAGATAACTCCACTTTAAGTAAATTGTTTGATGCTGGGGACCAGCCCTCGAGGCCGTGGGGTCGGGGGTCCTTTGATAGGTGTGGATTGAGGTGAGGTTGGGAGAATCCGCTCACACTAAATGCAGTGAAGAGGCGTATCTGTTTATTGCTTGTTAGTAACTGTTTTTTATACTATTTTTTTTTTTTGCAGTGAGACATATAGAACAGGAATTTTTACAGTCTTATTTTTCTAAAGTTGACTAGGTATATCTTTAACTAGAAAAGCCATTTCCCATGACATTTAATGGGGTTAAGGAAACAGTAAAGGTTACAAAATACATTATGTATATAAAGATTCTTTTAGTACAAAGCAGTGTTAAAGGTCAATGGCGAAGAGCCTAAATCCAATAGTTTAAATCTTTGCTATTTGTTTAGCTCCTTTAAGCAGCATTCTTTTCTTTTTCTCAGGCAGCTAGAGAGTTAATGTATCCTGTGAAATTTCAGGGAGACAAGGGGGAAGTGAGTAAAGACTATCTGTCTTAAAGCCTTCTTTACTCATAGATAAAATAGTAGACCTAAGTCTACTATTTATTTTGGCTTATTTATTTTGTTTCTATATCTGTGTGCTGAGAGGGAACATAAGGCTGTTTAGTAACTAAGCTTGCAAAGCCCGTTTCCTGACTAATGTTTTCATGTGGTTAATGAATTTCTCATGGGTTTTCTTGAGGCACTGCTTTTTCAGCTAATATTGAGGAATCATAATCCGTCCGGCCAACTTTTGTTTCTAAGAAATTTTCCTTTACAATAAATGTGAAAGCAAAACCCAAAGCACCCAAAATTTCCAGAATATAACATAATGCAAAGTGGGATATGCCACACATTCCTTCTTTTGGAGTCGTTTGCCTTGCAGGACTCCAGAGGACCGAGCCTTGCTCAAGATCCAACTATTAAGGAGCTGTGGTCGTTTGGCACATTTTAAAAGGAGGTGTGTTAGAGGTGGATGTTGTAGTATACACCTTGTAATTCAGTAGTTGGGAGGCTGAGACCAGCCTCAGCAATTTAGAAAGATCCTCAGCAACTTAGCCAGACTCTGTTTCATAAATAAATAAATAAATAAATAAATAAATAAATAAATGGTTCAGGAGTGTAGCTCAGAGGTAGAGTGCCCTGGGTTCAATCACCATTATAAAAAAAGTAAGAAAAAAAGATCGTATATTAGTATAGGCCAAGAGAATTTGTGTATGATATTCATAAGTTATATTCATAAACTTTACATTAAAAATATATATTCAGACATACTGAATTGGCTCACAATTTTATTGTATTATTGAATGGTAAGGGCAGCAATTGTTCTTTGAGAATCTTTATCTTATTTTTTTTAAAAAAAAGAATGTAATAATACCTATTTTCTGACACAATTTAAAGTTTATTACAATGGATACAGAAGCATCATTACAAAAAAGTATGAAAATACCCCCCAAAAAGTAGTTAGACTCTTTAAATCATTAAGTAAAATTTAAATTTTTATTTAATCTTGCCTTTCATGCCAAGAAGGAAACACAAAGTTTTGAAGATAAGACAGTGTAATACAATTTTAAGTTCTCATTACTTGGATCACTGTTTCTCTTTCAAAAACATTGTTGCCAAGTTAGATTTCTTCTAAAAAGAAATGCAGAGGTTACATATACTTTATTTCCCTTGGCATTTCAAATCTCTTATGCTTTTATTTGCTTTGGCTTGTTCTGCTTTCTTTCTCTCCATAACATCTATAATGCAAAGCCCGTCATAATGGCAGGGAATGTGTCTCCTAGAGCACAAACCATTCTAGATATATCTTTGCACTGAAAGATAAAAGTAATTATAAAAAAGCATGTATATTAATTGGGTATTTCCCCCAAATAAGATAATTTAACATCCTGAATCTACTGTTAGATATGCTTTAGTTTTAGAGGACTCGTGAAGTAAAAGAGAAAATACCACTGTTCAAATTTATTCTTCACATATTGAGTGGAATTTGGGGAAATGGGCTGATTCTCAGTGTAAATTTTTTAAAAAGTCAAATAGGAAGATCTTTTTGGAATTGAACAAATGCCCTAGTCATTTGAAGAAATAACACGCACACACACATGCACACACAAAATATAAACAGCATTTGGCCAATATTTTAACTCAATATACTTAATCATACTATGATTAAATAAAATCAGTATTGAATACATGAGATAACTTGAGGGATTAAGAACATATCTGAAATTCTAAAGTAGTTTATAATCAAGGAGGTGTTGAGATATATTTAAAAACAGAAATTCCTTATTATTTTCAGAAAAATTTTATTACACTGTGATCTAAGGACTCCTGCTAGATGAAGATATTGTGAAAGCCATGATCAGCTGAATTTTGCTCAAATGTTGACCCAATTGGGATGGTGCCTGAAATATGGAAGTGTATGGAAGGAAATGTGCTAAAATTGCCCAAGTTTAATTTTTACTCCCTGTTATAGTTGTGTTCATTTTGCCCTAACTGAATGAAGGGCTCAGTTAGCAATAAGATAACTAAGCATTTGTTAAAGATTGAAGCTCCAGATATTGAACAAAGTCAATTGCAAGGCATTTATTGGAGAAAAGAACAAATTAAAGAGTGCCACTCTTAACAGGTTCACAAATGAAATCAATTCAAAATGCAGGTGTATTCAGGCAGGAAGTAAAGACTGTAACTAGTGCAGATAAAAACAGCAAGCAAAGGCTCCAGGGCTAGTATTAGGCAGCATTAGCTCATATGAGGGACTGTTATTTAGGGCCTGCAGGATTTCAGTAGACATCAGGAGAAACAGTGTTGATGATGAAAAACCAGGGAAATGAACCCATCACAGGGTCATAGAATACTGGAAGAGACGTACTGCTGATCTCTAAAAAGCTTGGGGAATTGAGTCAACAGCACATGAGACTAGGAAGAGAGAATCATCCAAATGACTAAATACCGATGACCTATTAGAAAAGTGACTCAATGCATGTCAGAGTAAACTATGATCATTAAACGAAGAAGTTACTGACTTGGAATATTTTATTCATTATGCTTTCAAAATAAAAAAAAAAAGACTGCAGAATCTAGAAAGGGATTGAATGTAGAGATATGAGTAAAATAAGTGGTTGTCTAGGGAGGATAATGCGGGTACAAAATCAAAGCTGTGTTGGCATGCGTGTAAATGATAAGAATAAATTAATGGATTAAAACAAGTTGTGGTTATCTGCCATATTATCAATAATGTATTTGATGTTACAGGGACTTAGCTAGGTTGAGAAGACAGACACACAAAATAGCTATAAAATAAAATGAAAGTGTCTAAGTAGGTGGTATGTACCGAAATGTAGATATACAGAAAGACAGAGTCTGGTGTTTTGTAGAGTACCAGGTAAGGGCTGACTGGATACCTAAAAAATGACAATAGGAAAGTTCTCTAGTCTTTGAAGAATATGAAGAAATTAGATTTGACAGAAGGGAATGGAGAGAAGGATAGTATTAACTAAAGACTAAAAGTATATGCAATGCCACTAAAAATAGTTAGCGTCAACTAGAAAATAGTTTGGAGTTGTACAGAATTAAACTGGAAGTTGACCAAGAGACACTGTAGCATGGTAAGCCTTGAATTATGGGATGTAGGATCTGGATTTGATTTACATTAAATAAGAACAAGTAAAAGAAAATTAGAGACTTGGAATGGACAACATATTAAATAAGAGTAATTTGAAATGTAGACCCGTTTGTGAGAAGATCTAAACAAAGAGTTGTAAATCTCTACCTAACATAATCAAGGCAGATTTAGAAAAAATACTTAGAAATAAAATTGAGATAAGTGTTTGTTATTATAACAATGTATAACTCGAAATAGAAAATATATTCCTCATAAATTTAAAAATGTATGTTCATTAAAACAAATGCAGAAAGTAAAACTAGATAGATATGAAACTATTTTAATATAAAAGTAATTTTATAGCTTTGGTTTATTGAATAGTTAACATATATTTTAACCATGGAAGCATATATTGATATAAGCAATTAAATTGTACTTTTATTAATGGAAAGTGAATTCCAGTTGTTAAATATCAAATTTTAATTGTTCTTGAGCATTCTGAAATTTTAGTATCTTTGAAAGTTTTGCAAAATTTTTTATAGACAATGAGTAAAATTAAGTAGTGGCTGGCTATTTGTGTCCTTCCAAAATATTACACATGAATTTTATTGTATCCTATCCTAATTCATAATTTCCTAAAGTTGAGAGCAACTAAAATGCCTTTCAGTTGGTGAATGAATAAACTACAGTATAACCATACAATGGAATATTATTCAGCACTAAAAATAATTGAGCTGCCAAGCTGTAAAACACAAAGTCATCTTAAGTGCGTATTATTAAGTAAAAGAAGCCAGTCTGAAAAGGCTATATAACTATTTGATTCTAAGCAAATGGAACAGCAGACAAAGTGGAACTATGGAGACAGTAAAAATTCCAGTGTTCTCCAGGGTGTGGGTAAAGTGAGAAATAAACAGGTGGAGTACAGGGAATGTCCAGGGCAGCGAACTTATTCTGTCTGATACTATGAAGGTAGATACATGCAATTAAACTTTCTGTCAAAAAGCATAGAATGTGCAACATAGACAGCCCTAAAGAAAGATAAGAACTTTGATGTCCTCACTTAAATCAAGATCATTAACAAACAGACTCATCTACATTTTCATTTCCGAATACCCATTATTTAATACTGAGGTAGTTAATACTGTTTGTAGTGAATCCATTAGTAAGTTAAGTAATTAGTTGATACAATTATCTGGATCTACAAGTTCTTGGTCTCTTTAGAGAAAATGGTATTTAGTCTTTGGATGGAATTACTTCTAGGACATTTCAGAGGACAGAGGTGACATGCAGTACCCTCTGGTACTGGTATCACAGGCTTGTAGCATCACGTCCAGCAATAGAAAATCTTTTAAGTGAGCCTTAACTCATGTCAGAGCCACAAGCTTGTCTTTATGTTAAGATAGAAAATATTCCACCACATACTCAATGTACTATGCTATTTGCTATTTTATTATTTATATCATTCCAGTGCTTGCTAGGCATCACTCCAAATGATTTCTGAGGGGGGGTTATTTGGACCCAATAGCAGTTAAAGTCTTAGGATTCCTGTAGGGAAATTCAGGGGCTGAGGCTTCTCTGAGAATTTCTCCTGACAAATACAGAACAGTTTATAAAAATGAGTTGTAGAGGTGTGGTCAAAAATCTTCTTTTGAAAAATGTCACAAAGTCCAACTTTATTCCACATGGCTTTGTTTATTAGCATTTTAATTTTAACTACAAGATTCCTAGTGTGACATCTGAAATTTCAGAGGGTGTTGGAAAAATATAATTATTCATTTCAAAGAGAAAGTTCAACTTCGCCAAACTAATTAACAATTTTAGCAAAGGTCTGAAAAGTATGCATAGAGGTTGGGCATGGTGGCTCATCCTGTTAATCCCAGTATTTAGGATGCTGAGACAGGATTATCACAAATTTGAGGACAGCCTCAGCAATTTAGTGAAAGCTTGTTTCAAAATAAAAATAAAATATAAATATGAAAGCTGAGAATACAGCTCAGAAGTACAATGCTCCTGAGTTCAATCATCAGTAAAACACACACACATACACACACGCACACACACACACACACACACTCACACACACACATACACACACACAGAGTATAGACAGGCACTAAGTAGAATTAAATAAAAATGTATAGATTCTATAGATTCTGTTTATAAATTTATATTTTCAGAGTATTATCAGTTTTTAAAATTCTAACTCACTTAACTCTTAAAACATTTTAATGACAATCCTAAATTCCTGTCACATTTATATAATACTTTTACTTTGTTTTAATGAGAAAATGCAAATACTTTCATGAAACCAAATTATATTGTGTCTCAGTCTTGTATTATTAGTAAGTATGCTCATTTTCATGAAAAAAATTCCTCTAAGGTACAGACGCAAAATAATAGTTTTTTAGTTTTATTATACAATGTGTAGTTTTAATTCACATTTTAAGTTCAAATGTAATTTAATATCCAATTTCCAAATTAGGAAACATATTAAAAACAGAAATTCATAATTCTTTAACCTTAGGTAGGTGTGGAGAAAAACGTTGATCTCTCCCACCTTTCTAAAATCTGAACTTTTATTGTTACAAGATATAAAATTGACTTGAGAAAATAAAGAATTTTTAGCTGTGGATTAGTTAATCCTATTATCACATTCTTGGCTTGCAGTCTGCTCTTATCACTGCCATTAGTTAACTTTCTTTCTAAATATAATATTATACCCTTTAAAAGAAAGAGAATTTTTACTTTAATGGGTTCCATCCCTATAAAATTTAGCATCATCAGAATGATTCACATCCCTTCTGTCATTCTGTCTTTTTTTAGGAAGAAACACATACATTTAGGCAGAGCACATAAACAGAAGTCTTTGTAGCTTTACCAACAGAATTCCTTGTTTCTATTCTTCTACACACTGTGTTTGGGGAGGCAGCTGCCCCTGGTATCTTCAGCTGGGCATCCCAGGTCTGTTCCGGCATCTCCACCTGGGTTCACCCCAGGACACTCTCATTGCTATATCAAAGGGATCCTCCTCTCCCTTTCTGCTGTTCACTGGAAACCTCAGCAGATGGCCCAAGAGAGGGGGAGAAGGGTGAGATGAGGGTGTTCATTTCCCCCAGCCCCATCAAAGTGTTCTCAGGCAAGAGGGCTACTCAAGACCATCTCTCCAAGCTCCTCCCCTTCCTGGTCTGGAGGCCCTCTGTCTCCTGGCCCCACCCTTAGCTCAGGGGAGGGGCCCTGCACCATCCCTGAACTTCCCCTTTGCAAAGACCATCTGGAGTAAAACCTCTTGAGTCTGGAACAGTGGTGCACACTTGTAATCCCAGTATTCGGAAGGCTGAAACAGGAGGATTCCAGGTTTGAGGCCAACCTAGCAATTTAGTGAGACCCTGTTCCAAAACAGAATAAAATGGGGCTGGGGGTGTAGCTCAGAGGTAGAATGCCCTTGAGTTCCATTCCCAATACCAAAACAACAAACAAACAAATACTAAAACCTCTTTGGAGGGCATTAATTTGTGTTGTCACTTTCTAGGGCCTCTGAATGCTACAGATATCTCCCCAAATATTCTGCACTGAAACCTGAGACTTCTGGAAAAAAAAATAGTTTTAAATTCAACAAACATGTTTATGTGAATCACAAGACTTTCATGATACTTAATATAAAAATAAACAAATGCTTCAGATATTAAAACATAGTCACTTACACTCTACACATCTTAATTCAACCCATACCCCATGCTTCTTGATTAGTACTCACCATTTCAAACACAAACAACCCCTTTACCCTTCCATCCCCATCAATCTGAACTTATTTAAGAAAGAGTCTCTTACTGTTTCCAAGATTCACTATCTCCAGTTGATTTAAATAAAGTAGCCTTCTTCTTTGGAGGATTTTCCACTTTTTTTTTTAATGAGGATGGGGTTGGCTTCTGGATTACAATACTTCTTTTATTTATTGGGTCTAAAAAAGGGTGTTTTCTCCCTGCTGGCATTTCTCCTATTGGCAAAGAACTTCATCACAGGACCTCCAAGGCTGAATCATATATTGCTAAAATATAATAGAAGGATTCCTGACATCAGAAGAGAATCTGGGGAGGTTATTTCAGGTAAACTTTGGGGCAATGTAAAAATATGAAAATCACGGGGTCTTGCCAATGTTGAGGGGAAGATGTATGGTTTTGGCCCTATTTTATGTCTAGAAGTAACATGTGACGTTTTGTGAACTTTGATTTTTGCTTCAATTTAATTTTAAAAATGATCATCAGTTATATTAATGTTAATGCCCTACAGCCTGCACTAGAGAATTGGGTGTCTGTACTTCTAAATTGGGAAATTCTGTTCTTTAGCTTTTGTGAGTTGTTATGTTTTTAATTAGGTAAGAAAGTATCTCCCTGACGACCTTCTGACTTGATTTCCTGATCTTTTGTGGGAATCTGTAGGAAGTGCACATACATTTAAGCAAAGAACTTAAGCAGAAGTCTTTGCATCTTTATCAACAGAATGTCTGGTGTCAGTGCAATTTTGTAATCTTTCTTGGGTATTTGTAGGAAGAAATAAAGATATTTTAGATGTTTACGCTCTTTAAAAGTTACTTTCTACTGAAACCACAGGACTGTAATTGTGAAGCTAACATCATAATAAGGGACTGTCCTAAATTTGAACTTAATTTCTAATATATCCAACCATCATCACAGCTCTATAAAGCAGGTACAATTATTATTATCCCTCACTTTTATTTTTTTGTTTTGCTTCTAGGAGTTAAGTTGAGGGACATTCTACCTCTGAACTGTAGCCCCAGACCTTTTTAGCTTTCTATTATGAAGCAGGGTTTTGTTGAGTTGTTGAGGCTGACCTTAAACCTGCAATCCTCCTGTCTCAGCCTCCCAAGTACTGGAATTACAGGTGTGCACCACAGTGAAAATGCCTAACATACCCTTTTTACCCATGAAAAAATAACTTCTTTAACGTTTGAGGGTTGACTCCAGATCTGCTGTATATCATATTTCTCATTAGAAGGTGGAGAAATAGGAACAGTAATACACTGTTGGTGGGATTGCAAACTAGTGCAACCACTTTGGAAAACAGTGTGAAGGGGCCTCAGAAGAATGGGAATCTACCCAAAAGAATGGAAACCAAACTATCAGCATAATGCATGCCTATCTCTTTTTATAGCTGCATAATTCACAATTGTTCAACTATGGAACCAGCCAAGATGTCCATCAACAGATGAATGGATTACAAAACTATGGAATATGTACTCAGCCATAAAGAACAAAATTATGTCATTTGTAGGGAAATGGACAGAACTGGAGAAAATTATGCTAAGTGAGATTAGTCAGTCATTAAAACTAAACAATCATATGCTCTCCCTAATATGTGGAAGCTAGGGAGAAAACGGGACAAAGGAGAGATTCCAGACAAAGAGGAGAAACCTTAGGTGAGTGAAGAAGGTGGCCTAACTGAGGGAGATGGAAGGGGGAAAGAGGAAGACAGAAACACCTCGGTGGACATGATATATGTACACAAATTTGTTATATTTGTTATAGACAATTAACATGCTGAGCATGGGAAGGAGGGGAGGAAGAGAGAACAGGTGCTGTGTGCATGTATGCTTCTACCATGCTGAACTGTATCAAGATACATGATTACAGTGCACCAATAAAATAAAAAAGAATAGAAAAAAGAGTGTGTTTCAGGCAATTTGAAAATTGATTTCACATGAGTCAAATAATGCCCGGTTGACATTGATGAGAAAAATAAGAGATTTATGAGGGTGGTCCTAGTTTTCTGTTCAGGTGAAGGAGAGAATGGTTCTTCTGTTCCGTGTGACAGGGATCCTGAGAGAAAAGTCACTTGTATATAGAAGAGACCTTGAGATGACCTCCCGCTGCAGCACTGAGGAACAATTACTGACATCCCATAGAGCTAAAGCTGGGGATGGGGACCTGGTCAGTACACTGTGGAAAGAGTTAACTTTTGTTCCAGTGTGATTGCCTAGAAATAAATGGGAAGTAGAACCTTATGAGGCATCGACTATCTATGTAGTGGTTACAAAAGAAGGATTTAACAAGGCAATGAGAAAAAAGTCATAGAGGATTGCAAGAGAGAAGAGGCTGGTGACAGAGGTGGTAAAGAAAATATCATGTCACAACAGAGAGGTGTGAGAGCAACATAAAATACCAGAGGAACATTAGCAAAAGGGAGGCTGAGAGTGGGCCTGCAGTTTCATAGGCCAGTAGCTCACCTGGATGATGGTGGGGTCAGGAGAGAGATTTGGACAAAATCTGTAGAAAGCAGACATAGAATACTATGCATGCAAGATAGCACTAAGGAATGAGAGATCAGGCAAAGCCCCCTCCCTGGTCTGAGGTCACCACAGGGCAGCTTGTCCTCAGAGGCCCCCTCGTGTACTACTAGGTTTGAAAGTCCTAGATTTATCTCAGGTTTGGTTCTTGCATCACTTGGAAGTAAAGATCAATCTGTAGTCTTTCAAAACTGGAGTCTGACTCACTGTTGATTTCTTTCTCACATCTCTCTTTAGTCACTGAAATAGTCCCTGAGGCTGTTTCTTTACCTTCAAACCTATATCTCTCCCTTTTCATGATTCTGACACAGACCCTGCCATTGTCCTGAGCTCCTTTGCTGGTTCCTTTCTTATAGAAAGAAAAGAGTCTTGCTTTAAAAAAGGAAAGTGGTTGCCTCCCTCATCAGCTGTCCAATTACTAGTAGTTTATTGACAAAATTTCACCCTAATAACTTTTGAAAGCTGGCCATTTACTGTTGGCATTTCTTGTGTTAAAAATCGACTTGTGCCATTTCAACCCTGAAGGAAGTCTTCAAAATGATGTTAAAACTAGTTTTCTTATTATTAGCATCAGTGAGGAACTGCGGAAACTTTGAAAAATAAGAGACATTGCATTACACCACTACTGGTTTCGCCACAGTAAAATATCCCAAAATAGTTTGGTCCAATTTTAAGATAAATGTAAATCCACTATTGATGGCTAACAAAAACCCAATGGGACTCTTTCTCATGTAAAACAGCCAAGAGAAGTGATTATCCACAAGAGTGCCAAGAAACAGAAAAAGATGGTCTTTTCAAACTGGAAAAACTGGATATCTACACACAGAAAAATGAAATTGGATCGTTTTATACCATCTAAACTCAACTCAAAATGGACTTAAGATTTAAATGTAAAACCTTATAGAATTATCAGAGGAAGACATAATGGCAATATTTCATGAAACTGGTCTTGGAAATGATGTCTTGCATATGATATCAAAAGCACAAACAAGTAAACAAAAGTAGACAACTGCACCCATGTAAAACTAGAAAGCTTCTGCATAGTGAAGGAAACAAACAACAGAATGAAAAGGCAAACTACAAAGTAGGAAAGCATTTTTCAAGCCATAGATCTTATTATGAGAAGTTAACATAAAATATATATGAAGACTTGCTACAACTCAATATTGCAAACAACATCAATAAATGAAACAGAAAACTCAATTAAAAATGAGCAAAGGATTCGAATAGAAGTTTTTCTCAAGAAGAAATAGAAATGTCTAGTAGCCCTATGGAAAGACGCTCAATATCACTAGTCATCAGAGAAATACAAATCACAACCATAATCAGATTTTACCTCACACCTATTAGGGTAGCTTTAATAAAACAAAATATAAACAGACAAATATAAAGGAAACCAAACACAAAAAGAGCAGCCCTAGGGAAGACACGTAAAACTTGGAAACCTTGTACATGGTCGATGGATAAATAAAATCCTATAGGTTTTTTTTTTTTTTAAATGGAAAACAGCAAGAAATGGCCCTAGAAATAAAAAAAAATAATAGAAAAAATATATGATCTAGAATTCCACTTCTGGGCATATATCCAAAGCTATGGAAACCAAGATCCCATTTAGTTTTATGGATCTTTAATTCTATCCTGAATTGTCCACAAGAATCTGTATTGTAGAAAGTCAGAAGACAAACAACAGACTGAGTAATGTTTTTTTTTTTTTTAACTGCATATGGAATATTATATTATTGTGTTAAAATATTTCTTGTTGCTATCTTGGGGGCATGAAAGTTTTTTTTTTTCCTCTTTTTTTTTGGCACTGGGGTTTCAATCCAGGAATATGCTACCTCTGAGTTACATCACAGCCTGTTTCATTTTGAAACTGGGTCTCAGTAAGTTGCTGAGGCTGACCTTGAACCTGCCATCCTCCATTCACAACCTCCCAAGAACTAGGATTACAGGAATGTGCTATCACCCAACTAGAGATGGAAGATTTTGAATTTCCAGTATGTTGCTATATTATATGCTTTGGCCACTCAAATGTAAGTGGAAGTAATGCATTATTATTCTTAACAAAGCTAGAACCTAATTATGTCATTAATTTTTTTCTTTCTGCCCCAAGACCAGCAACATTCCAAGTAGGATTGTTCATTCAGGGCTGGTTCTAAAGGGAAGACATCTCAAACAGTATGTTTTGTCATTAGCTACTGAAGGTTTGTCTTAGTTTATTTGTTTTTGTTAATATAGCATTTGTTAGGCTAATCATTCAACAGATACCTAAAAACCATGAAAAAAGAAAATGAAAAAATAATCAAGACACAAGTGCCATTTCAATGAAGAGACACAAAATGAACATGGTAACACAAATAACCAGGGAAATGCAAATTAATGTTTTATATGTATTAGATTGGCAGTAATTAAGAAGTTAATACCAATGTAGAGAGTGGGTGAATTAATAAAATATCTTAAAATATTTGTGTTGGGATTGTAAGTTGTTGCATCATTTAGAAAAAGCAACACTTGAGATGATAATATAAAGTTATTTTTTCTCATATTTTTCAAACTGGCAATTCTACTACATATATTCTCAAGAACTCCGTCATGGTGTATAATTTTCTTGATGCGGTTTTGAATGCACATTGCTAGTATTTTGTTTAGCAGTTTTGCATCTAAGTTCATCAATGGTATAGGCCTATAGTTTTCTTTTCTTGAGCTGTCTTTATTTGGCTATGGTATTAATGTGATGTTGGCTTCCTAGAATATGTTAGAACTCTTGCACCAATTTTTAGGAGCTACATGAGTTTCAGTGTTCATTGAAGCTCTAGTGGTAAGAGCAGGAATTATCCAAATGCACATTTATAGAACAATAGGTAAAATTTTGTGACGTTTTAATACACTGCAGTAAAAACAAGTGAGCTACCTATGCCCACACCAATATGTGAAATATAATGCAGAAAGAGGAAAGCAAACCTCAAGAAATAAGCTGGTAGACTCAGAGTAGCAGACTTACAAAAATAATAAAAGTAAACCATACACTATTTGGAATACATACAAGTAACAAAACTTTTAAAAATTGAATTGGAAAGCAAAGAATTGAAGAAATTAATGAGTATGGGGAGAAAAACAGGAGAATAGGACAGGATGAGTGGCCGCACAGGTGTAGACTCCAGTCTGGCTTGGGAAGCAGGTGCACTGAGATTTTTATACTCATCAAATAAGAGGTACACTCATTTTGAAGTGCAGAAGACAAAATGCATCACATGTTGAAATTTATTTTACTTAGGCTACTACAGTAGGAAGATTGTTTACTAATGAAGAATATCTCAAAGAGGAAGGGAGTCTAGGGTTCCGTAGAGCCAGGTAAGCAAGAGTATTCTCAGGATAGCTGGTCTTAGGGAAATCACATGAAGAAGGGTGGTTCTTTGTGGTTAGTTGTTTCCATGATGATGCAAGATTAGGAGTTATCTTAACTGTCACTGAGACCTAGAAGCAGACGGCTCAAGTAAAATTCGAAATAATTACTCCTTTCTTTATTTAATAGAACTTAATAACCATCATTGAGCAACTCTGAGATATTCATAAATATCCCAGAATTGAATGGGGCCATACAGATTAGAGAGAATTAGTCTCTCAGACAATTCTTGTTGACCTTGTTTTCCCCGAATCAGTATTGCCCTATGTGGAAAGGTGGTGGGAAAGGGCCGATGCTTTAGGATCCTGGAAATGAGGCATTTCAAAAGAAGACTGCCAAAAATAAAAAAAAAAATAAAATAATCAAGCAAGACATGGCAGTGCATTCCTGTAATCCCAGTATTTGGGAAGCTGAGATAGGCGAATTGCAGGTTCTAAAACAGCCTCAGCATCTTAATGAGACTCTCAGTAACCTGTTTAAAAAAAAAAAAAAAAAAAAAGCTAAGAGTATAGCTCAGAGGTAAATACCCCTGGATTTAATCTCTGGCACAAAAAGTAAAAAATAAAAAATAAAAAATAAATGTTTGTATTAAAGAGACAGGATTTGAACAGGAGTTGAACCCTGAGAGTAAAATAACTGTTCATTGGATTCCAAGTAGTCAGTGAAGGAAATCTTCAGTTATGCACAATGTTGAGGGTATTTTTTTATTTGTTTACTTTAATTAACATAATGATCATACACATTTATGGGGTGCAGTATGATTTTTCCACACATATATACAATGTTTAATGATTAAATTTGGATAATTAGCATATCCAACACCAGAATGTTGGTGCTCTTAGATAACCCTTATAAAAATGTATACATAAACCAGGTGTGATGGCACACACCTATAATTCCAGCACTTGTGAGAGGCAAAGGGGAGGATCAGATAGTTTGAAGGCCATGGTCAGCGCTCAGCAACTTAGTGAGTCCCTATTTTAAAAACAAATAAACAAAAACAAAAAAGGGCTAGATGTATAGCTTGGAGGTAGGATGCCTCTGATTTCAATTTCCAGTATAAAACAACAACAACAACAACAACAACAAAAATATCCTGTACATAATCCAAATATTTTGCCAGTGGCTTAGGCAGCCCAGAAATTCCATCTAGGTTTGGTCTACTGTGGTGATGAATTCTCCAAAGTTTATATTTAGTCACTGGTTTCAGCTTCATGGATTTTTTAAATGTTGAAGAAAAAAAAATCTTGACACAAGGCAATCTAGAGTTCTAGGAGAAATCTGGGCAGTTAAGGTTTTGGTCTTGGTGACAAGGACTCCGGCAGAAGGGAAAAATATAAAAAAAAAATGTTAGTTGGCAGGATTGAGACAGCATACAGAATGAAACTAGAAGAATTCAGAATTTGGCAAAAATTAAAAAGCAGAGCAAGAAAACAGAATGCAGTCCGATTTACAGATAGTTACTTTTTTAGTTTTCTAGTTGCCATAGCAAAATACCAGGGAATGGCATAAAGCCGCATGGATTTGTTCTCTCACACACACAGTTTTGGGGGCTCGAAGAGAAGAGGTGTTTGAAGGACCTTGCTACCTGCAAACACTCTAGGCAAGAATCCTATCCAAGCCTCTTGTGGTGGACCAGACGATCTCCATCTTCCTCCAATTGTTTCGGGTCACTCCAGCCTCTACCTCTGTCTTTACATGGACTTCTCCTTTCACCTCCCTGCATCTTCTCCTCTTACAAGAACTTCAGTTGACTGGGCATGGTGTCACATGCCTGAAATCCCAGTACTTTGCTGACTGAGACAGGAAGATCACAGGTTTGAAGCCAGGCTCCGTATCTCAGTGAAGCCATCAGCAACTCAGTGAGACTTTACTTCAAAATAAAAATTAAAAGGACTGGGGGTATAGTTCAGAAGAAGAGTGTTGCTAGGTTCAATTCCCAGCACCAAAAAAAAAAAAACCAACTTCAGTCATTGGATTAGGGGCCACTCCAAATCTAGGATAATTTCATCTCAATATCTTTAGATAATAAAATACACTTATTTAAATTAATTTAATATTTAAATAAAATATCTGCAATGACATAATTTCCAAATACGGTATTATTCTGAGGTTCAGAGCAGATGTGAATTTGGGAGACAGATCTATTCAACAAATTATAGTTATCTGTCTGTCTTTTTTTCAAGGATAGGGCTGTCAACTAAATTTCTACTGGATAAGAAAGAATTTGTGCAGCTATCAATTATGTGCAATTTACGAAGAGGTACCAAATAGCTCAAAGACAAGAGACAGAGAGAGAATGATAACTGGTAACAGGGGGAAGAGTGTGATATGTTTTTCACTGATCATAAAATTCCAATCCATGCTTGTCTATCATTTGATCAAAAATAATTCCAGAGTTAGGGTGTGGCTCATAGACTGAGTGCATGCCTAGCATGTGTGAGGCCTGTGTTTCATCTCTAGCACTGCAAAAATCACCACCATCATCGTCATAATAATAATCATAATCATCTCAAGGAAATATTAGTCTCCATCATAAAATAAAGTTGGAGGGTCTCATTGAGGTGGGGCAAACTTAGTCAAAGGATACCAGCTTTTAATTATAAATTTTATAAGTTCTAGGCATTTAACATACCACCCAGCAACTATTGCTAGTGATACTCTATTGTTTAATTGAAATTTGGTAAAAGAACAGATTTTTAAATGCCCTTACCATACACATGTACAGATACACACACATATGCACAAGTCTACATACACACACATACACACAAGGTAATTGTGTATAGTAGTAGATATACCAATTAGTTTAAACAAGGTAATCAGTACACAATGTGTACATACATCAAGTCCTGTTGCATGTTTTAAATGTGTACTAATTGTATTCATTAATTAGTTTATATTTTTAAAAACTCAAGTTCAGAATGTGAAAAAAAAGGCTTCAACAATATTCCAAGTACAGCCTGTAATCATTATTGACCCTGTCTGCTATTCCTGTGTAATGTATTCTTGTTTCATTTGACCTTGGATTCCTAGTCTCATGAGCATATCTGCTTTTTAACTGTAGTTCAGTAGATTCTGACTCAGTCCACTCATGTGATTTCAAAGTTGTTCAAGTAAACATCAGCAACCTGTCCCCCAAAGCACCTGGCAGTTGTTTTCCTGGGGCTCTGAGACAGACAGATCTTTGTTGAAGAAGCAGTGCAGAGGCCAGTGACTGACTGCCAGAGTCCTCGGGAAAGCACCAGATGATAAATGTCTTGAAACCACTGCAGTTATTATTTGCTGATAATTTTCAAAAGTGAAAGAGCTGATGTCAATGCATTATAAGAATAGTGAAAAAGGGAAGTGTCATTATTTCTGTACTGTGAAATAAATAAATCCAACACTCCAAATATTTGCCATTATATTTCCAAAGAATGGTGGACAGTAAATCTAATTTACAGAAATGGCTGAGTAGAAGTGTTACAGAGGAAAAAAGTCATCAGATACACATATGAAACCCAAGGTAATATGCTGCACTAATAGCCAGACTAACAACATATCAGGACATATCATATCAACAATATATCAGGACAATTGAGTCAAGTGATTATGTAAATATGAAGTAGGTTCTAAATATCTGTATATTAATAAAACTCCATATATCTGATGCTAATCCTTAACCACAACCACTGGTAGAGGAGTTGCCAGGAACAATGCAATATTCTATCTCTCTGCAACTATTGACCCTAGTAGGAGTCATCAACTGATTCTAATTTCTATCACAGTAATATCTATTATGCAGAGAATACTAGAATGAGGATCACTGTGTACTCTTTACCATATACCAGCTTTTGGGTGAGTACTTTAAAACTCTACTATGTGTGGATAAAAATTGAACACACCTAAAAGAATGGTCATGAAGATTCAGAGGTATAAAGTATGTGAAGCTCTTAAAATTATCTTCAATATAGCAAATACTCAAAAGATGTGGATTCTAAGCTGTGCCCCACATACCCAGCCACTTCTTCATCCCTGATAGCAGAATCTCAAATTTGTCCATGCATTTGAGGTGAAAAATGCAAGTCTCGCACCATTAATCATGATTGAGAAAAGTGACAGAAGTAACATAATTACTTTTTGATGGTAAATGATTTAGGATGATCATGGACCCAGTTCTGGCTCATAAAATATAATAATATGTCTACTGTTTGGCTGCTGTAAAGATTTGCCTGTGATAAAAGTGGGCTCATAAAGAAAAAGTCACCTTCCTACCTGTCTTTGGACCTACTCTTTGAGGCCATGATGGCTGACAGGTGTACAATTTTATATGCAGTACATCTAAGGACAGGCATTCAACCACTAGTTAATATTATTCAACATGTTTTCTGCATTGGATTGCTTTGGGCCAAAACAACAGAATGTTTGAATAAAACTGAGAAACAATATTAAGAACATTCATTATCTCACTTAAAAATTCCTCTGGTATTTCTCTTAAAGAGATTTTTTTTTTTTTACAAGCTTATCCTTTACCTAGAGGATTCCATCTTCCTTTAATCTCCAGGATCCTGATTTTTATCCTGAAACTTTTTCACACTGAAAAAACATATCAGTTTTGTTCAGTCTTAGCAACCAAACTCAGCTACTTAGCGAGATTCTGTTTCAAAATAAAAAAATAAAAAGGGATGGGATATTGCTCAAAGCTAGAACACACCTAAGTTCAATCCCTACTACACACACACACACACACACACACACACACTCACACACACACACACACACAAAAACAAAACATCCAAAGTTTAGGCCTTTCTTCATTATTTTAACAAAAATTTGCACTTCCATCTGCTAAGGCAATGCAACATTTATGCAATATGATAAGGATTATAGAATGATATGCATTACTAGCTTGTGATATTGATAACGATTTCCCATATTTATTTTCTGCTATGTCTAGAAGACAACCTTAATGCTACATAATTACAATCGTCTAGTATTATCATAACTCAGTTTGTTCCAGAAAAGACTGCTTTTTTTATCTGTTGAAATTGTATGATTATTCAATTTTTAATTCCATTTTCACCAATGTTTCAGTTGAAAATGTTTTCTTCTTTCCTAGTATGCAAAAAAAAAAAATTCTGGTCAAATTCTTGTGTGCATATGTTAATGGAACTCCTTAGCAAGCACACTAATGTGTTCACTATTAGGGAAAACAAGAGTCCTCATCTGTAAAATACAGATAGTCACATAACCTGGTCAAACTAAGAGGACTATTGAGAACAAAACTGAAGTTTTTAATTTCACAGGGCATGTTGTCCTGGAAAAATCATCCTTGCTTTCTAATTAAGGGAGGTATAAATTGGAGATATTTTATAACCAAAATTATTTCTTTTAAGCAAGCAATATACTGTACTAAACTGGAGTCACAGTGCTTTCTTTCTTTTTCTCTTTCTTCTTTCTTTCTTTCTTTCTTTCTTTCTTTCTTTCTGTATGTATGTATGTATTTATTTATTTATTTTGGTGCTAGGGACTGAAGCCAGAAGCATTCTGCCTCTGAGCTACACCCCAAGCCCTGTTTTTTTTATTTGGAAACAGGACCTTACTAAGTTGATGCGATCCTCACTGAGGTGCTGAGGCTAGCTTCAAATCTGTAATTCTCCTGTCTCAGCCTCCCCAAGTGCTGGGATTACAGGTATGCATTGCTCATGTCTTGTAATTGTCTGTATACTTCAGATTATTTGTAATTACTTTGAATGTGATTTTGACAACCGTACCTTTGGTATTTTCTTAACCACCAGATACCCTAACATTGTCCCATCCTTCTATTGAATCTACTCCTATGGTCTCCAAAAAATAAACAAGTTATTCATTCCAGAATTCCTCCTGTCTTAAAGAAATCTTCCCCTACGAAGTCAGGGGAGAAGTCAGTGGCAGTGTCAAAAGAGGTACGTCACCTCTTGTGGACACCACTAGGCACCCCTGCCACCTGCAGTAAGAAGTTTGGTCACATGTAATTTCCCCTAGTTTCCAGTTATCTATGTTTGCAATAGTTTCAAAATCTACTGGTATGAGCAGTACATAAAACATGATTGATGTACCATTTCATACAAATTACCTATTTTAACTCCATTAAGTTCTTGCTCTAATAATTTATGTGTATATTTAATTATAAATAATATAATTATTGATTATTTCTGTGGCACTGGGTAATTGAACTGAACCCAGGGGCCATTTTACCTCTGAGGAACACCCATCACTATTTGTTTGTTTGTTTATTTATTTATTTTAGTGGTACTGGGAATGGAACCTAGGGGCATTCTAACTCCAAAATACACCCCCAGCCTGATTTTATTCTTTTATTTTGAAACAAGGTCTCACTAAGTTGCAGAGAACCCTACTAAGTTGCTGAGGCAGGCTGCAAACCTGCAATCTTCCTGTCTCTTCCTCCCAAGTACTGGGATTGCAGGCATGAGTCACCACACCTGGTTATTCAATTATTTTTAAAACTAAATTACTATCCTCCTAGCCCTGGTGTCAACTTCTCTTTAAAGGGCAAATAGTAAATATGTTCAGCTTTTTTTTTTTTTTTAATCTATATTAACTTGCCACTACTCAACACTGCCATCGTCATGCAAACGTAGTCATAGATAATGGAAGAACAAACACCCATGGTGGAGCTTAATAAAACTATTCATAAAACAAGGTTAGTGCTTGCCAAACTCAGTGCTTGCCAAACTCCACTCTATGCACATCAACATGCTATCTACCATAATGAGAATTAAATATAATTTTGTACTCCTTATTTGTCCCTACTCTATTAGAATCAGCCATATATTGACCAATAAATAAAATAATGATCTGACCTCCTTCATTCAGCCGGTTATCTATTTGAAAAAACAGAAGAAACTTGGTTTCAGAGCCAATTACATTCTCTAAAGCTTCAAGCTGAGCTCAGGAGTGAGTAGATAAGATACACTATGGCAGTTGAAAGACTGCCTATCATTTCCTGGAATTTCACCTGTGACAATTAACCACTTCCACTTTGTATCTTGAAGACTTTTCTTGTTTTCAAGTTCCACTTATAAATGTTTAGCTCTCAATGAGACAATAATTTAAAACAAAGAAAAAAAAAACACCAATATCTCTGGGAGAACAAAATAGGATCCCTGAGAGTCAGGGCAACACTTTGAGGTACAACTAAGAATAAAAGTTACCTTTGCCTACCAATCTTAAATTTTGCTTGAGTTCTGATCCTTTTATTTGAAAAGGGAATGTTTAACTGAGTTGCAGAATCATATAATCATGGCATTTTGATTCTGGAAGGGAACTCTAAAATGAGCTAGTCCAATTCCTTCATTTTAAAAATGAAGAAGCAGCTCCATAAATTCACATGTATTGCAATCTAATCTATAGGAAAGAGTCTTTTTTGTGTTTATTACCATGTGAGCATAGCCAAAAATGCTCCTTAGAAAGTAAATTTGTGATGTAAGTAGTGATCCAAATTGCTATTTACAGAGCTGCAACTGGGAACCAGGATAAAACCAGAAATCTATCTTTTCAGTAAAATGGCACTTCACTTATTAGGATGGGATTTCTGACAGTACAAAGAGAATGGGTTTGGTAGGTTGATGTGACATAAATGCTTGCTACATAACATGCAGGCTTTAGGATTTAAATATTAAATCAACTTTCTTAAAAAGGAATAATGGAAAATTTTCATTTTGGGAATTGAGTTTGAGATGAAAGGGAAAAATAAAGAACTTTAGTTCTTGTAATTTAGCAGTTTTTATGCTACTTACTTATTTTACCTCTGAGTTCCTGGCTTTTTGCATATGCAGGAAAGCAAGGCAGTAATTCAGAACTTCAAAGGGCCATCAAAGGGCACATTGTCAACTGTGACCTAGTCAGGATGACAGCAGGGAACTGGAGCATGGGCTCCACTTCTACTTCCCAAGTGACCCAAAATCTTACAAAATAAGCCTAGAGATTATCAGAAGTGAAACGTGCTAATCCTTTAGCAACCCTTATAAATTTAATAAGAGTTGGGTAACTAATGTCAGCTTTTAGCAATCACGAAGGAATGTGCTGAAAGTGGTAAACAAAGTCAAACAGCAGATATAATTATCTAACAAAGGTGTAGAGTCTTAGAAGGGACAAAGTTATAAAATGTCCAAAGGCAACCCTAGTAAATACAAGTTCTAGACCCCTTTCATAAAATCCAGCAAATGTGCAGTTTCCTAAGTTCAGTTTAAGGTAACACATATGTAAATGGTAAAGTGAAATATACTGGACCTAGGTTATGGTTACTTTCTTTGTCTGTTTTACATTTGCAGTCACCTCTATTCATGATATGCTCGGCACCACTTCTGATGGCCAGGTGCACTCGGAAATCAAAGGCATGACCAAAGACTTCTGAAATCTCTAAAAGGGATAACTTAAAACAATGCGGTTACTATTAAGGACTTATAATTAGGAAAATGGAAAAGTTTTCTACTTATTTTTCACCAACTGGAGTCGTAGTCATAGGACGAAGAAACCATTGATATGGAAAAATAATGGAGTAGACGTGTAGAAAGAAGCAGAGACAGCCTGAAGGAGAGAACTTCTTCAGCTTATGAGAATACATACCTTCAGTACATGGCTTCAGATAGACAAAGGGTAGAATTCCTTTTTTTTTTTTTTTTCACCTTTGGTACCTGACATTGAACCCAGGGGCATTTTCCCTCTGAGATACACCACCAGCCCTTTTTATTTCCCTTTTATTTTGAGACAGGTTCTCACTAAGTTGCAGAAGGTCTTGGTAAATTGCTGAGTCTGGCTTCAGGCTTGTGATCCTCCTGGATCATCATTCCAAGTACTAGGAATACGGGCATGAACCACTGTATCTGGCTTGGAATTCCTATTCTTAAGATTCTTTTTATCCATCTCAATTGAATCTTTGCCAAAATTTGAAGTTCCTCTGATGCTACAGTGACTGAATAAAACTCTGCACTCTAAAATTAGAACAAGAGTCCATGGATATTTCAAATGCGAAGGGAAATCACATCATTAAAAGGAGGGAGACAAATCACCTCACTCTCCACAGACATAACTCTGGCCTTCAAATTTCATTAGATGGCTTTGTTATAAAAAAAAAATCTATAATTGGCTGATTTTAATAACCCTTTTATTTTTTTATTTGCTTAGAAGTCATGGAATTCTAAACCAACACCAGCATCAAACACACAATAGTTAATAAAGTTGCTTTCCAATATGCTCAATAATAGAAAATACAGTAGAGATTTAGATTAAAAAAGGAGGATCCCTTTAAAAGCAGTCTGTTTTCAACAATTTACCACATCTGCAATAACTCAGATAATAAATCAAAAAATATATTTCAGAGTGAAGAAAAAAAATCTATACTAGCTAACCTTTGCAGCTTCATACGTAGAAATTGTGGCCTTATATTACCTAGGAAGATGATTGCACCTTTTGCTTGTAGACAGTTTTACTACATATTTCAAAATATCACATCTGAGATTTTCTCTTTTCCCTTCCCTATGTCCTTCATCAGGGGTGAGTAGGAAATAGAGTTAAGATCTTATAGGGTCAATTATTTTTATCGCCACTTAGGTTATTTGTTCCATATGGCCTGCTGGTATAGATTCTGTGCTGAGATGAAGTTTACAACTCAATAAGGGATGTAGATTATACGGTATATGCTTCAACCAGATAGACTAGAAGTTTGGATGAGGACTCTCATAACTCATGGTAACATAAAAGAAATTTGTTGGCAGCTCCATTTTCTTTCTTAACAAGCCTTGTTTTGGAGAGTTGGAAGGCTATTTAACTAAATCAGATTCAGACATCCTTGGGTTCCCTAATCAAATACCTCTAACGTTGACCTTATTCCCAGGCACAAATTTTATTCTTTCCTTTAAAAGTTATTTACTGAACAGAATGCAGTCACAAGTGGCACCAGTTAGAATCCCTAGATGATTCCTGGAGTAATGATGGTGTGAGGTAAACATTTCCATTGAAAATCTCTTAAGAAATTGCAATGTTGGAGACTTACATAGGATTTTTCAGGTAAGTTGAAACCTCAGGTTTCTCTCCAACACTGAAATAGAACACTGTGTTTTCTAGTTGAGGTCTCCATGAATAAGCTACCATGTATGTCATACTTTGAGAAAATGATATACTTTTGATTCCATGGAATCACACCTAAAGACTGAGAAGCTCATATTAGGAACATTTCAAGGAAGCAGACCCTGGCTGGGGCAAACAGTGATTCAATTATCCCCTCTTCCATTTACTCTAGCATAGGTGCTCATGGTAAAAAGGCAGGAAATATTTTCATTCTTTAGATTTCTACCCTCCTTTCTCTGTTGAGCATGTAACTGCATTCACCTAAGTGGAACATGCACATGATATAATTTTATTGTACCAACAAGCTGGATAGCATTATTTTAAAGTTTGAAAAGAAAAATAAGAAAATATAAGATGCAATCTTTGCTCTCTGGAGAGAAAATACATACACACATAAAATAAGTAACCAAGGTTACAAAAGACATAATTAATTTATGGAAGAACAGAAAGTGGTACACAAAATAGATTCAGCACAGCTTCAGAAATGGATAATTCCATTGTCAAAAACAAACAAGTGACCCTCAGACGTGTATTGGCCCTTCATCCTGAAAAGGATAAAAACTACCCAAAGCCATTCTTGGTCATTTATTGTCACAAATTGGCACCACTTTCTTACTCATTTCTACTTTTCACTATCAATGTCAATGTACTTGTCTACATGTGAAATTATTACAAGTTTTCTTTGACATATAATGTAGGGCCCAGAAGGAGTACAGGGCAGCAATGCAGATATTACCTTGCCTGCTGCGTGGCCATGGATGTGTGCTCCTCCTGTAGAGCCACAATTGTGTAAGGTATAAGTAGGCAAAACACATTGTGCATGTGGACATCATGCTGCCACGAACATGGGCCATATATCCATGCACATGTCTATGCTGACGTGGACATGCCCTATTTTGCCAGAAACCCTATTTGAGGGATGGGCCTGAGAATAAAATTGCTGTTTGTTCTCCTCCTCTTGGTGGCTCAGTGTGCTTCCTTCATCTTGGGGATCTCACTGTCTGCAACCACAGCTGGCCTCTGACCAGGCCCCTGTCAATTGGCACAGTCAGCAGGATAAGCTGAATGGCCCCAGTGCCCCTCCAGAGAAGCAGCCACAGGAGGAGCAACCCATGATGGAGGAGATGTGGCCCCCAGTCTTTCTGTGGTTCTCAGTAGCAGCATATTTGGCAGCATAGAACCTGCCAGAGGATTGGGAGGATGGTTGTCCCCAGTCAGAAGGCATTTAGAGGGCTCTAAAGAAACTAGAGTTGAATGTCCTGGTGTCACACTGAGAAGCAGGTGGCCTGAATGTTCCTGGCAGTGTTGTGACACACAGCAGTTACTTTCTCCCAGACTAGGGACTCAGCCAGGGTATTTGGTTAGTGGAGGAACCAGTTAATCTGAGATGGCATGTGGAATTGACTATTTACTGGTCCCTAGCAGTGTGAAAGTTCAATGTGCCCCAGTGATTTTGGGAAACAGACATTTGCCTCCTAAGAAATATAATGTGTATATATACATTATATATAATATATATAATATATATAATATATACACATTATATATAATATATTGTATATACATTATCATTATATATAATATATATATATTATATCTCTTATATATACATTATATATATATTATATATATATATCCCCTATCCCCTATAGCTGAGTACATCCTGGGGATGGACATATTACACAGATTGACTGTGCAGATAACTATTGGAGAATCCCAACTATGAGTGTTTGTAGTAAACACTATTACTAGAGGACATCCCTATCATGCCCCCTTACAACTCCTCCAAGCCATGAGGATTATGAATGCACTACAGTGCAAGTTACCAGGGGTCTTGAGGAAATTAGACAAATGACACTGAAGACAGAAAAGGCCAGTGGAATATGTCTGATTCATAGCCCCATCAGCTCTCCCATGGGTCCAATACAAAAACCTGAAGGTTCCTGGCACAGGACAGTGGACTATCAGGAGTTAAATAAAGTGACACCATCCTTGGATGCAGTGGTACCCAACATTTCAGAGTTGATGGATCACCTGTCACATGAACTGGGACAGTTCCATTATGTTGTAGCCTCTTGGCGGAAGCCTGAGGCTATACAGTTGTACCATTTTTATTGATGATGTTATGCTAACCTCTGTTTCTCTTACAGAGTTAGAAGCAGCTGTATGCAGTCTCCAAGCTGCTCTCCAGGAATGAGGGTGAGCTGGCAATGAAGACAAGGTCCAGGGAACTGGGTATTCTGTTATGTTCTTGGGAGTTATCTGGTTGAGTAAGGCAAAGGCGATACCCAAAGCAGTGATAGATTAGATATGAGCCTATCCTTAACCAGAAAAGATCAAAAAGTTATAGACATATCTGGGTAGGAATACCCTGAATGGGTTTTGGTCACATCTATGGAAAGGGACAGAAAAATACTTCTTTTTTTAATTGAAAAGCAATTAGTGGTAGTATATGTTGCCCTTTGGCTTGTGAATCCATTACAGGTACTGGGTCCATGACGGTACAGATCACCTACTCTATTGAAGGTTGGCTGAGATCCTGGATTGGACCCCACAGACAAGTATAGCCCACACATCCACACTGACCAAGTGGGGTGCACATTAAGAGCAATGGGTACAGTTTTCCAGTTGCCCTTGTCTGAACAGTTTCATACTTTTCTAGGGCCAGGATAGTTCTGAGCAATAGCCCCCTTGGAGTACACAGAAGTGGGAGACATCCTAAGTCCCTACGAGGAAGGGAGAGCCCCTATATCCACAGGAGCGTAGTGTACTGATGGCTCCTGTCACGGGTAGCCCCTGACATGGGCAGCTGTGGCTTTATAGCCTGTCATGAAAACGTTTTGGTATGAGACTCTTGCCAGTCACTCCAGTCAATGGGCCTCGCTCCTGGTGGTCTGCTTAGTTCTCCTGAAGGAAACTGGGCCCTTGCATGTCTGTACAGATAGCTGGGCAGTCTCTTGTGGGCTAACTATGTGGCTGACCTGACAGACAGCACAAGACTAGTTGGTTGGGCATTGTCCATTGTTGGGCAAGCATATGTGGCAGGATTTGTGTTAATGGGACCTTCAGGAAGGAAGGTTCTAAGTCAAGGGTTTTACAGACCCTCAGTAATGATGCTGCAGACAATTTAGCAAAAGTTTGAGCTCTGTGACTACCCCTGGAGCCCTTGTTGGCAGCACCATGGTTACATAAGGAGTTAGGACATGTGGGTGCCTGCACCATGGGACTTGTAGCCCAGTGGTGGGTTTGCCTCTTACCCACGATCAAGCACAAGATGCTGTATGGCAGTGTCCTTGCTATGCAGAACACCACCCACAGAGATATAAGGTTCCTACGACCTTGGGATAGGTTCCCAGGGGTACCCAACCTTTCTTTTTTCCAGAAAATGGTACTATAGATGTAGAGCTACAGGTGATACCCTTAGCCCAACATGTTGCAGAAGCCTTAAATACATCCCAGTGGGCTCTTTCCATTTTAATATATGGAAATGCCCAGAGGCAGAAGGTGGTTTTGCAGAATACAATGGCATTGGATATGCTCATCTCTCCCCTGGGTGGAACATGTGCTCTTTTTCATTTATAATTTTGGGTGTATATTCTAGACCACCAGCAGTAGGTACAGCAAAACAGTGGAAAGTGATGCAGAGATATAGACTATTCAGGTCTTCCAGGAGGACCTGCTTACAACCTGGTGGAACACCCCGGGCGCTACCTGGAGATGGGTATTGACTATCTTGGCTATGTGGGTGGAGGAATAATAGTTACCTTTAACACATTTTACTGATGTTGTGATCTTTGGGCCCAATGTAATGTTTTCTGGAACAAGTTGCACAACACCACACTGTAAGGGGTGGAGTGTGGGGGCCCAGAGGAAGTATAGGCTAATGGCATGGATACGATCTCCCCAGCCTGCACAGCTGAACTGCATATGAGTGCATATTCCACAAAAACCGTGGATGAGTGCACATCTCACAAAGCCAGGGATGTGTGCTCATTCTGCACAGTCACAATTGTGTAATGTATGACTAGGCCAAACACAACATGCAGGTGGATGGCAGGCTGACCTGGACATGTGTCTTATATGCATGCACATACACACATCCACACCAAGGACATACATGCATGCAAAAGTCTCTGCTGATGCGGACCTGTGCCATTTTACCCAGAACTCGATCTCAGGGGCAGGCCTAAGAATTAAGTAGCTGTTTGTTCTCCTCCAGATGGAGGCTCTGCTTGCTTTCTTCACCCTTGGGATCTCATCCTCTGCAACCACAGCTGGCCCCTGACCAGGCCCCTGACACACAGACCAGTTGAGTTTATCACAAGCAGCTCCTCCCTACCTGTGAGAACCGTATCTGATCTTGGAAATTGGTGTGTACCACCAGATATCACTTCATCTGTGTCTTTCAGTAAGAGTTAGGATATTGATTAGAGTATGGTGTATTTTGGTAACAGAGTCTAGAGATCACCTAAGTTTGAATATAACCTCTGATACATCTTGGATTGGTAACTCATCTGTAATGTGAATTTACTTAGACCCTCTGTTTTTTTTTTAGTTATAAAACAAGCATAATAATATCTACTTCATAGGGGTAATATGAGATTTAATGAGGTGATGTTCATAAAGCACTGTGAAATATTCTGTGCTCACTGTTAAATGTTGACTCTTACTTATACTATGCTCTAAATAACCAGAAAAGTGGCCCCCAATGAGAAATGACAAATGTCTGCTAATAGCAGGTTACTCAGAGGTACTTTCCACACTGGAGTAATGATCTGATCTGCCACTTATTTGTTTCATTCATCATTCATTCCTAAAGAGAATGCTTGACTATTTATTGATTTTTTTCTTTCATATTTGCTATTGTTCTAAATAAGACACTCACTGTCTTCAAAAGTCACAATTCTGAGTGTTGAACCCAGGAGTGTTCTACCTCTGAGCTATAGCCCCAGTCATATTTTATTTTAAAATAAAATCTTCAATCCAAGATGTATCAGAGGTTATAGTCAAACTTAGGTGATCTCCAGACTCTGTTGCCAAAATACACTATACTGTAATCAAGATCCTAACTCTTGCTGAAACAGACAGATGAAGTGATATCTGGTGGTACACACCAATTTCCAAGATCAGATACAGTTCTCACAGGTAGGGAGGAGCTGCATGTGATAAACGCAACTGGTCTATGTGTCAGGGGCCTGGTCAGGGGCCAGCTGTGGTTGCAGGGGATGAGATCCCAAAGGTGAAGAAAGCAAGCAGAGCCTCCATCTGGAGGAGAACAAACAGCTGCTTTATTCTCAGGCCTGCCCCTGAGACCGAGTTCTGGGTAAAATGGCACAGGTCCGCATCAGCATAGACTTTTGCATGCATGTATGTCCTTGGTGTGCATGCAAGTTCTTGCTAAGTTGCTGAGAGCCTCGTTAAGTTGATGAAGCTGGGCTCTAACCTGTGATCCTCCTGTCTTAGTCTCCTAAGTCTTGGATTTCAAGCATGTATCACCACGTCTGGCATTTTTTTTTTTTTTTTCATTTTTGAAGAACATCTACCAGCATTCTGTTTTCTGAAAGGCCTTCCCACAGGGCTCTTGGGATTGAAAAGATTTCTATTCTCCACCCATCCTTCTTCAGGTAAATGTTTTAATGACATTCTCCACATTACCTTGAAATGATCTGTCTGGGAAGTCATAAGGGGACTGAGAATTCCCAGGGAATGGTGGTCTTGCCTTCTTATTCAAAACACCTTTCAAATTCCTAACGCATACAGACCATTAATTAGTGCTTGTGGAACTGCAATTGGGCTTTGTTAAGATCGCAGAAATTGTGACTAAGAGAGTTTATATCCAAGCCTGCACATACACTGGAATGTATGCGATCACAGAGAATCCTTCTCAAAAGATTCCCCAAGGGTGTGAGGCCAGGCAGAAAGCGAGGTTTACATGTTTCTCATTATAAAATTACATTACAATAAAATGGGGGTGGATTTTCTCTAAAATTCCTATGGAATATATGGAATATTCATTCCTATTTCACATGTCTTTGCATATAAGCTGCAAAGAGCTTATATGTTTTCAGAAATCATGGTTTCTGTCCTTTTTTTTTTTTCCAGTTTTAATTGTGATGTGAAATAACTTCCCTGACAACAACATCATAAAATGCTCTGTCTTTCTGTTTAGGTAGTTACTTATACTAATCATAATCACCATTGAATTGATGACAAAATATATACACAAAATATAGTATCTGGACATTTTAATTGCATATATTAAATATTAGATAAAGACAAGATGAACATAAAAATATATGTTTAACAAGGTAATTAAATGATGAAGGAATTCCAGTCATCTTATAGAAAGTACAGATTTTTAAATAATAATTTGGAGCACATGACAAGAGGCAGAAGAAAAGAAAGGAAATCATTTAGAGAAGGAACACTTTAAATAATCAACTAAAAGAACCTCATCAAGCTTTTAGTAGTCACCAAGCAGAGTTGAAATTTACTATGTAAATACTTCTAGAGGAGCAGAATAGCAGAGCCAAAAGTGATTCAGAATCACTCAGAAATGCATTTGTCTTGATTATAAATTATAAATCCAACATAAAGTCTTATGTCAACTTTTAGAGTTTCTCAAAGACCTTACTTTTCCAGATCAATTAAATAGTTTTGTCCTCTATATTTTAGAATTATTACATTCTGTATCATTGTTAACTTTCATAATCATGCTTGATAAGAGAACCATGTTTTAAAAATATGACTATAATTGGCTTTATTTTGAAATATTTTGGTTGGCTTTGACTTTATTAAAGTCGATATATTCTTGATCAATTTTCATAACAGCTTTCAAGAACTGGAATGTGCCAGTGTTCATAAAGTGAAATCAAAGGGGAACAACAAATTAAAAATGTTTTAAAATTTTCTTTTACTTCTTATAAACCCTATTTGAAGTCAGACTAAATTGCCCTTTATCAAATGTTGGGGTTCTGATGGCAAATAATTGGATTTATTATATTGATAACTTGCCTAGTTTGTTAGTCTACTAAATGGCTCCAGGTTGGCTGCATCAGGCCAAGTTGAACTCATCACCCCCTCTAAGTGGCGTTTGACTTTCTGATTCTTTGGAGGGATTGAGATATTTCAGTGGTATTCATCTGACCCCAGCCCAAGGAGATCTACACTGACCCAGGAGCCTAATTCCAGTGCTGCTTTCAGTTCAGAGGATTTTGTATCAGTGGTTAATGGGGGCTCTGATTTATCTGGGAACTTCACTGTGCTCTGAATAGTAAGCCTTCACAGTAGCCATGGTCAGAGCATTCCTCCTGGAGCACATAGCCCGCAGGTGAAGATGGCTGCTTTATGCATCACTGAGACGTGTAGACATTGAAGGAACCCCAGTGGTGCAGGAAGAAACCAGCTGCAATTCAAAAGCTAGAAGCCAAACATAATTTAGTTTACCTCGTTTAACTCCTCCACTTTCCTTCGGAATGCATCTTAATTCATTCACCCTGGCTGACAGCGAGCACCCCGTGTGATGCATTGGGGCAGAGGCAGATGAACGAGCAGCCTTTTGTCTCATCTGTCATGCAACCATTTGAGAGGCTGCAGACTCATATAACACTTACTATGGTCAGCAAAACACTAGTGGGAAAAAGAGTTTTGTCCTGCTGGCCAAGGAACTGTCTCTTAGAGAACAACTTGTCTATGTCTTTCCTCTTTGGTCAAATTTAAGGCCAGATGTCACACTAAGTATTTTATAACTTGCTGACTCTGGGAGTGTCCTAGAAAACCTACATACATTTAATACATTCAAAAACTTTTTCACATGAAAAGGTCTAACTTCTTTGGAGTGTGGCCATGTTGGGAGTTTAACCACAGAATCAGTGGCAAAAAAATAACTGGGGCTTCCTCTCTAGAATGTAGAGTGGTCATGGTTAGCAAAGAATGGTGGTGTATACCTATACTTGGTGCACACTCCAGTACTTAGGAAGCAAGAAAAGAAGATCACAGTTTCAAAGCCAGTCTCAGCAACTTAGTGAGGCCCTCAGCAACTTTGCACGACCATGTTCAAAACACACACACACACACACACACACACACACACACACACACACACCACACACACACACAGAGCAAAAAGTGCAGTGGGATATTACATGATGATAGAATGTCCCTGTTTTCAATTCCCAGTACCAAAAAAAAAAGCAAATACAAAAAAAAAGCAAATACAAACAAAACAACAAAAAAGTCTCCAAAAAATGCGGAGGTCGTGTTCTATAGAAGGGACATTGAGGGAGACAGGGGCTACTCCCACATGTCTGTATCCTACTTATATTGTCAGTGGCCAGCAAGCAGTTACTGGGAATAAACTAGTCTCCAAAAATAAAAGGTGGCCCCAATCTACATGCACCTTAATTTCTGTCATTTCTAAAGCCTCCAAAATTTCCATATGCCAGAGTTTGCAGACATCTATTTGAATCAGACTAATGGGTTGTGCAGAGGTGAGGGTATGGGATAATTACAGCAAGAAATACCTTCTTTCTGCTTCTTCTGGTCCCCTGTTGTGTGACCAAATCTTAATTCGATCATTTTATTTCCACCATATGCTTCTAACCCTTTTCATTTTTTAAAAAATTTGAAACATGATCTTGCTAGGTTACTGAGGGTCTTGCTAAGTTGTTAAGGCTGGCCTCGAACATGTGATCTTCCTGTCTCAGCTCCCAAGTACTGAGATTACAGGCATGTGCTGCCATCTACACCCACAGCCCGATCAGTTCTTGATAAAATTATAACATTTCCAAAAGAAGTTGATGACTTATATGGCTTAATTTCTGATTCTGATTAAAAGACTGGATATACCTATGTTCAACTATCACCAGAGCATTCTTAAGTGACATAGAATTAATAAAACAGATACTATGCATTTCTGGAAGTGAGCCTTGCATTGGAATGTCAGAAGTCACAGATATTGAAAGAGAAATATTAAAAACAAAATAAAAATGAAATGGAAAAAAGGGAACAGGGAATAAAATGAGCCTTAAAGAGAAGGTCCAAGGGGGAGAAAAAGAGAGAAGACACGCTCACAAACCACTGAAGGTGTTCTTCTGCTCTCAAACGAAAGGGGAGAGAAACCTAAACAAGACACAGGCAAAAGCAACACGAGTTGGCTTTTTACATCCTCAGCTGGAAATGGCATTTAGTACTATACCAAGAAAATTAAATTATATCAATCAAAGAACTGAAACAAGTGCTAAAGATAATAGATGCAGGGAGAGATCACGGCAGAGGCTAAGAAGGAACTTGGATATTTTCTCTACTGCTGTATGAGGGGGTTGATCAGCCCAAAGACGATACACTGCTATGGCACACTGCAGACCCTAAGTGTAGTGACTAATTTGAATTGAAAACCCTCCAGGCAGGCATTGTATGAAAGCTGTGATGAGCAAGTGTGGAGCTGGTCATGTTTCTCTGTAATGAGGGGATTTGTTTTTAGAACGCACTGTAAATAAGAGGCTTCCCTTCCCCCAATGTAATTCCACCCCATTCTGCAGAAAGGAGCAGAATTTAAATCTTTATATCTGCAGCTAAGAAGAATTCCAACTAAAAATGTATAAATAGAAAGCTACAGGTTGAACTCAAAGAAAATGGAGACGTTTCTCAGTAATAAACATAGAAGGAAGCCAACAGACAGGGTACAGCTTATTTGTAGGTAAAAGCATATTGTGATCAAATATACCCTGTGTGGCAAGTATAAAATACCTCAAACTAAGAGCACCAAAGGAATCAGGTGTCAATAGATTCAGAAACTAAAAGCAGAAGCTCACTGAGCATGGTGGTGCATGTCTGTAATCCTAGTACTTGGGAGGCTGAGACAGGAGGACCACAGTTTGGAGAATGACCTTAGCAGGATAGCGAGATACTCAACAATTTAGGGAGATCCTGTTTCAAAATGAAAAACTAAAATAGGACTGGAGGTTTAACTTAGTGGTAGCATGCCCCTGGGTTCAATCCCCTGCACGTGCGTGGGCACACACACACACACACACACACACACACACACACACACACACACACATGCAGCAGATCAGTCACCCATAGAAGAAAGTAAATCCTCCCTTAATCAGAAAAGAGACCAGTTAAGGGGCTCTGCATGCTCCTTGGTGAAGAAGAACTGGACATTCTTATGAGATCTTCACTCTGTAGCCTATATATTTGAGAAGAAGCTTGGAGTCCCCAGCTGCAGCTTTCCTAGTTGTTGAAATAGTTACTGGTTGGTAAGTAGCTGCTGTCCAGGCCTCCCATTTTACCTATCTTGCTGCTCCAGTCCCTCCTCTGTACCAGCTCCTAGCTGACTACTCTTTGGATCAGCCTTGTCTATGTAAATGGGACCAATAAAATGTGCCTTCCCCAGGCACTTCTACTATTGGCTTCCCCAGAGCATGGTGGAGGGACGCCTGCCTGTCTTCTATCTGCCTTTCCCACTTGGCATAGAGGACCCTGCCAAGGTCCACGATAAGGTCCCCAAGACACCACCAGTGCTGATATTCCTGTCGAAAATGTCCCGTCACTGAAACCTGGGCTTCACTTAGTCCTAGAAGAAGTTTATTGAGACACAACGCTCTCCAGCAGGAGCATGGATCGCTTGCTGAGAAGAAGGCCAGCATCACTCTTTATTAAATATTTTCAACACAAGTCCTGCTATATCTGCTGTGTGGGCAAATTAAATATGTCTTTCTTAATAAGATCAATTCCATCATCTTGCAGGTATGTCATTTATGTGACTGGTTTAAAACTGTATATTTACATGTCTCACTTTCCTTCTATAATATGAAGCTATTGAAGGACATTGGCGCTTTCCATTTTTACCTCTCCAAAACTGAGTATAATGCCCATTAATTATTTGAACTAATGTTCAATAATTGAACATTAGTTGAAATAAAAAAATTATAATAATAATGAAGCATGGTTGGGTCACATGTTTATCTAGCACTTCTGTTAGAAACACAGCCTTACACAAAGTCACCAGGTCCATACATGATCAAGTCCCCTTTGAGTCAAGATGGGCTACAAATGCACATGTATTCTAGTGAAAACTGCCTTCCCTTTAAATCTAGGCTACAATCTACGTGCATAAAACTAAGCTACAGGATGTGTCAGGTACCATGCGATAACTATTCTGTTATCTCTAAACTATACTTAAAAATCTGGGGGAAAGAATGCTGACTAGTCACTGGAAATACATAATTAAAAGTTCTGCTCAGCAAACAGACAAATCTAATTTAAATAAACCACTATCCTCTTTCTCCAGAAATCATTCCCTTGATTTAACAAGTAATTCTTTTCACTTCTCACTAAAGCAAATGTATTATTGAACTCTCTTACATGATTTAACACTAAATAAACAATCACTACATGGGGCAAAAAGAGCGGGATGTAATTCTCACAGAAGGTAATTTCTCTCTAGATGGAATGAGTCAGGAAAAATGAGGACTTTCTCTGTGTCTTGGAAGTGTTGGTGAATTCTCTGGTGCAACCCCATGTTTCTCCCAGACCACACCCCATCCGTGCCCCATCTGCAGTAAGGTGCATCTTCTCATTGCCTCAAACGGCTGATCTTTCATTTTGGGGTATATTAGGAGAAGATACCGAAAGGATATAATTTTCTTTCATTTTAGGCTTATATCAAAATGTCTTTCATTGTTCCCCAAGGAAAAAGAGAGGCTGGAGTTGTTTTCACTCACTTCTTTTATTAAAAAGGGTGCAAGCCAAGTATGATAGTGCATGCCTATAATCCCAGGACTTGGGAGGCTGAGACAGAAGGATCACAGGTTCAAGACCAGCTTCAGCAAAGTGAGACTATTAGCAACTTATTGAGACTCTGTTTCTAAAATAAACAGATAAATAAATAAATAAATAAATAAATAAATAAATAAATAAATAAATAAAGCTAGGGGTACAGCTTCAAGTTAGAATGCCCCTGGTTTCAATCTTCCATATATATATATATAAAAGGTCAAACCCTAAACTGTCACTAGATGTCTGTAACACACAGCTTTCTCCCCTAAATCCAGTACTCCATCTCTCATAAGTATTTCTTTTTAAATTATAAGTATTGTCATATTAATTGTGCAAATTAATGGTTTTCACAGTGATATTCCCTTATATGCATATATTGTGCTGATTGTGTGTGTGTGTGTTTGTGTATGTGTGTGTGTGTGTGTGTGTGATACTGGGAAATGAACCCAAGAGTGTTTTACCTGTAAGCGGCACACTCAACTCTTTTATTTTTATTTTGACACAAGGTCTCACTAAGTCACCTTGTGCTGGCCATGAACCTTCAATCCTTCTGGTTCAGCCTCCCAAGGACTGGGATTACAGGCATGTGCCACCACACTTAGCTCTTATATAAGTATTGCTAAACTTACTCACTAACCTCAACTCTCCCCAGATAAGAAATGAGAACATCTACCCCCATCTGATACAGCTCAGCAGTCTTGGAAACTTCTTATCTTGTGCCACCACCTAAGCTATTTTTATCTTATTTACCCAAGGTTCTCCTGCAGGAGGTAGTCATAAATGGCTGGAGAAACCTATCTCAGTTAATTTGATAGGAAATGCATTACCATTTTAAATTTCAATAGTGTCTTAAGTGAGCTGAAGAGTACATAAAGGCAGTCAAAGGGTTAATGAGCTTGGATTTTGTAGAAACAAGTAAAATTTTGATAGTTCTTTTTGGCCACGAGGACGTTTTGACTCTGTTCACCTTGCGCCTGGTCGACAGAGCTGTCTTTTGCTATTCACGGCCTGGCCAGTAAGAAAGCAGCCAGTAAGCGTCCCTCTCAATTATCTCAGAATGATGTCTGCTCTTTGACCCTGCCTGGTTGCACCTCCCAGGACTGCGTGGCAGGAGTAACCCAGAGGTTAAATGGTTTTGGACAGAACACTCTGAAGGTATGTGCCTCTAATGTAGTGGATTTCTCTTCCCCCTATAAATCAGAGAAGCTCCCACAAAGATTTTGTAATAGTCCATTTCACCCCTGTGTGAGAGAGGTGTTAGGTTCATCAATCTTTGCCTACCTGAAAGAATTAAAAGATAAAAGAAGTGCATGGGCCCCACAAAAGCATTTTGTGGGTAAATGTGTGGAGATAGAATTTGGAACTGCATACTTAGTTTTAATGTAAAATTAATAAGTGATTAAAATACTGTGGGCATAGCTAGATACCAGTGCTTTATTGCATTTCGGGAAGGAGGAAGGAAGAGAAAAATATCTTACACTTGAAAGACCCTGCCAGACAGGTGGAAGAGGGAAGGGGAGAAGGCAGGATCCCTGCTCTCAGGGAGTCTACATTGTCTTGAAGGTGGAATGATGGAAACTTTTACCAGAAGTTTGAGCCTCTTAGGGAATCCATGTGTTTGAAAAAGAATATGCCATTGTAAAAAAAATAGAGCAGAGAAGATACTTTTAAAATCATTAAAGTATGAGAAGGAAGAAAATGAAAAGCATGAGCTTAGAGTAGTTAGGGAACCTTCTTTTATTAAAAAAAAAAAAAAAGAAAGCAAATAACCCAATCAAAAAATGGGCAAATGACCTAAATAGACACTTCACAAAAGAAGAAATACAAATGGCCAATAAATGTATGAGGAAATGTTCCACATCATTGGCAATCAGGGAGATGCAAATCAAAACTACCCTGAGATTTCACCTAACTCCAGTCAGAATGGCAATCATAAAAAACACGAACAACAACACCTGCTGGCGAGGGTGTGGAGAAGTGGGAACCCTAA